>QANY01009668.1:0-82500 GCA_003255025.1 Datisca glomerata
ACTCTTTCACTCTCTCCCTCTTTCTCTCTCTACCTCCCTCTCACACACTTTCTCCCCCTCCCTCCCTCCCTCGTTCCCTATTTCTCTCTCTCTCACTCTCTCTCTCCCACTCCCTCCCTTTCTCTCCCTGTCTCCATCTCTCCCTCTCCCTCTCTCTATCTATTACTCCTTCTAACTCTCCCCCTCTCTCTCCCCATGTCCCTATCTCTCTCTCTCTCGCTCTTTCGCTCTCTCTCTCACTCTCTCTATCACTCTCTCTCTTTCTCTCCTCCTCTCTCTCAGTCACTCTCTCCCATTTTATCCCCCATTCACTATTTCTTCATCTCTCTCTCTCTCTATCTCCCTCTCATTCACTCTATCCCACTCTTACCCATTCTCTCCCTCTCTCTCCCTTTGTCTCTCTCTCAGTCTCTCTCTCTACCTCTTTTTCTCCCTCTCCCTCCCTCTTCCTCCCCTTCTCTCTCTACCTCTTTCTCGCTCTCTCTCCCTCTCTGTCCCTATTTCTCTCTCTCTCTATCTATCTATCTCTCAATATATCTCTATCTCTCTCCCTCTCTCTCTCTCTCTCTATCTATCTATCTATCTATATCTATCTCTCTCTCTGTCTCTATCTCTCTCTCTCTTTTTCTACGTCCCTCTTACTCTCTCTCTCTCTCTTTTTCTACGTCCCTCTTACTCTTTCTCTCCCTCTACCTTCCTCTCTCTTCCTCTCTCCATCTCTCTCTATCTCTCCCCCTCTCTCTCACTATTCCTGTCTTTCACTCTCCCTCACTCTCTCTCTTTCTCTGTCTTTCTCTCTACCTCTCTCTCACTCACTTTCTAATTCTCTCTCTACCACTTTTTCAATCTCTCCCTCTCTCTCTCTACCTCTCTCTCACACTCTCTATCTCCCTCTCCCTCCCTCTCTCTCCCTCTCTCCATCTATCTCTCTCTCTCTCACTTTGTCACTCGCCATCTCTTTCGCTCTCTCTCTCTCACTCTGTCCCTCTCTCTCACTCTCCCTCTCTCTATCACTCTCTTCCACTCTCTCCCTCTCTCCCCTCCCCCTCCTTCTCTCTTATTCTCTCCATCTCTCTATCTCTCTCTACCTCCCTCTCACACACTCTCTCCCCCTCCCTCCCTCTCTCTTCCTCTCTCTAACTATCTCTCTCCCCCTCTCTCTCTCACTAACCCTCTCTCTCGTTCTCCCTCTCTCTCTCCCCATCTCACTATTTCTCTCTCGCATTCTCTCTCTCTCACTCTTTCTCACTAATTCCCTATTGCTCTCCCTCCCTCCATCTCTCTCTCTTTCTCCCTCTCTACCCCTCTCTCACTCTCTCTCTCTCTCACTCTCCCTCTCTCACTTAATCTCTCCCTCTCTCTCACTCTCTCTATCACTCTCTCTTTCTCTCTTCCTCTCTGTCAGTCACTCTCTCCCATTTTCTCCCCCACTCAGCTTCTCTTTCATCTTTTTCTCTGTCTCTCTCTCTCATTCACTCTATCCAACTCTTACCATTCTCTCCCTCTCTCTGCCTTTGTCTCTCTCTCTCTATCTCTCTCTCTCTATCTCTCTCTCTCTCTCGACCTCGTTTTCTCCCTCTCCCTCCCTCTCCCTCCCTCTCTCTCGCTCTCTCTCGCTCTCTCTCCCTCTCTGTCCCTATTTCTCTCTCTCTATCTATCTATCTATCAATATTCTCTATCTCTCTCTCCTGGAGAGACATAGAGAGAGAGAGAGAGATCAAGAGCAGGAGAGAGGGGGAGAGAGAATAAGAGTGAGAGTGAGCGAGAGTGGGGTGAGAGAGAAATAGGGAAAGAGAGAGAGTGTGTGTGTGTGTGTGAGAGAGAGATAGATTGCGAGAGAGAGCACTGGAGAGAGAGAGGGGAGAGACTGAGAGAGGGATACAGAGAGGGGGAGGGATAGGGAGAGAAGGAAAGAGAGAGGCATATAGAAAGATGGATAGAGAGAGGGGAGGGATAGGGAGAGAAGGAAAGAGAGAGGCATAGAGAGAGAGAGATAAAGAGCGGGAGAGAACGGGAGAAAGAGGGAGAGTGAGGAAGATTGAGAGAGCAAAAGAGTGGGAGAGAGGGAAAGAGAGTGAGTAGGGGAATAGAAACGGAGAGAGAAAGAGAGAGGGAGTTGAGAGAGAGGCCGAGAGAGAGAGCAAGAGAGAGAGAGAGTGAGAGAGAGAGCAAAAGAGGTGGAGAAAGTTAGAGAGGGAGAAAGTGAGAGAGGGAGAGAGGGAGAGGGTAGGAGCGAGAAAGTGGGAGAGAGAGGGAGAGAGTGAGAGAGAGAGAGAGAGATAGCAGGAGAGAGGGTAAGGGCGAGAGAGGGAGAAAGAGAGAGCGAGAGTGGGGCGAGAGAGAAATAGGGGAAGAGAGACAATGAGAGACTGAGAGAGAGAGATAGCGAGAGAGAGTGCGAGAAAGAGAGAGAGAGAAAGAGAGAGACAGCGAGAGTGGGGCAGAAAGAAAGAGAGGAAGAGAGACAATGAGAGAGTGAGAGAGATAGATAGCGAGAGAGAGTGCCAGAGAGAGATGGGAGAGAGAGAGGAAAAGTGAGAGCTAAAGAGAAAGTAAGAGAGCGAACGAGAGAGTGAGATAGAAATGGAGAGAGGGGGAGAGAGAGAGAGGGACAGAGAGAGAGATGGAGAGGGAGAGGGGGGAGATGGAGGGAGGGAGGGAGAGGGAGAGGCAGAGAGAGAAAGAGAGAGAGATAAAGAGCGGGAGTGAAAGGGAGAGACAGGGAGAGAGGGAGAGTGATGGAGATAGAAAGAGTGAAAGAGTGGGAGAGAGGGAAAGAGAGTGGAAGAGAGAAATAGAAAGAGAGAGACTGGAAGTTTAGATAGAATGAGAGAGAGGGGGGAGAGAGGGAGAGATAGAGAGGCATAGAGAGAGATGGAGAAAGGGAGAAAGAGGGAGAGAGAGGGAGAGAGAGGGAGAGAAAGAGGGAGAGAGAGGGGGGGACTGGGAGACAGGGAAATAGGGAGGCAGATAGAGAGAGAAAGAGAGAGAAAGAGTGAGTGAGAGATAAAGAGCGGGAGAGAGAGGGGGAGAGAGGGAGAGTGAGTGAGATAGAGAGAGCGAAAGAGTGTGAGAGAGGGAGAGAGAGTGAGAGATAGCGGGAGAGAGGGAGAGAGAGGCAGAAGAAAAGGGCGAGAGAGAGGGAAAGAGAGGCAGAAGGAGAGGGCGAGAGAACGAGTTAGAGAAAGAGAGCGAGAGTGGGGTCTGAGAGAAAGAGGGGAAGAGAGACAGGGAGAGATAATAGAGAGTGTGAGAGAGAGACAATGATAGGGGCAAGTGTGAGAGAGAGAAAGCGGGGAGAGAGGGAGAGAGGGTGGCATAGAGAGAGAGAAATGGAGAGAGGGAGAGGACGGGAGAGGGGAAGAGAGAAAGAGAGAGAGGGATAGAAAGGGGGAGGGATATTGAGAGATGGAAAAAGAGAGGCATAGAGAGAGAGATCAAGAGTGGGAGAGAGAGGGAGATAGAGAGAGCGAAAGAGTGGTAGAGAAGGAAAGACAGTGAGAGAGGGAAATGGAGAGAGAGAGTGAGAGAGAGAAATGGAAAGAGAGAGAACGAGATAGAGCTAGGGTGAGAGAGAGAGAGAGAGCAAAAGAGATGGAGAAAGGGAGAGAGGGTGACAGCGAGAGTGAGGGAGCGAGAGAGAGGGAGTGAGAGTGAGAGAGTTAATGAAAGAGAGCGAAAGAGCGAGAGAGAGAAAGAGAGAGTGAGCGAGAGATATCGGGGGAGAGGGCGAGAGCAAGAGAGAAAGAATTTGAGAGTGAGCGAGAGTGGGGCGAGAGAGAAAGAGGGAAAAAGAGAGAGAGAGTGTGTGAGAGGGCACTGGAGAGTGAGATAGGGGAGAGACTGAGAGAGGGATACAAAGAGGGGGAGGGATAGGGAGTGAAGGAAAGAGAGAGGCATATAGAGAGAGTGAGAGATAGAGAGAGTGAGAGAGAGGGAGTGAGTGAGAGAGAGAGAGCGAGAGAGATGGCAAGTGAGAAAGAGAGAGATAGAGAGATTGAGAGAAGGACAGAGAGGGAGAAAGAGAGTGTGAGAGAGAGGTAGAGAGAGAAAGAGAGGGTGAGTGAGAGAGAGGTAGAGAGAGAAAGAGAGAGAAAGAGAGGGGGAGAGAGCAATACAGAATGAGTGAGGGAGAGTGAGAGAAAGAGATAGTGAGATGGCGAGAGAGAGAGGGAGAGTGAGATGGGAATAGTGATAGAGAGGGAAGGGGAGAGATAGAGAGAGATGGAGAGAGGGAGAGAGACGAAGGGAGAGGGAGAGAGAGTAAGAGGGAGGTAGAGAGAGAGAGACAGAGAGAGATAGAGAAAAGAAGTGAGAAGGAGAGAGATGGAGAGAGAGGGAGAGAGAGAGTTGGAGAGAGTCATCGAGAGAGAGTGTGTGAGAGAGAGGGAGAGAGAGACGGAGAGAGTGATATAGAGAGAGTGAGAGAGGGGGAGAGAGAGAGATATAGAGAGGGAGACTAAGGGAGACTGAGGGAAGGTGAGGGAGAGAGAGAGGGTAAGAGAGGGAGAGGGAAAGAGATAGAGTGAGAGAGAGAGAGCGAGAGAGATGGCGAGAGAGACTGAGATGAGGTGAGTCAGAGAGAGGAAGTGTGAGAGAGGAATAGTGAAGGAGGGAGAGAGTGAGAGAGAACGAAAGTGAAAGTGAGAGAGAGGGAGAGAGTGAATGTGAGAGAGAGAAATGGAGAGACAAAAGAAAGAGAGAGATAAAGAACGTGAGAGAGATATATATAAATAGTGAGATGGGGAGAAAGAGAGGGAGGGAGAGAGTGATAGAGAGAGAGGGAGATAGAGAGAGAACTAGGGATAGAGAGGTAGAGAGATAGAGATAGATAGATAGATAGATAGATAGATAGAGAGAGAGAGAGAGGGAGAGAGATAGAGAAATATAGATAGATGGATAGATAGATAGAGAGAGATATAGGGACAGAGAGGGAGAGGGAGAGAGGGAGGCAGAGGGAGAGAGAGGGAAAAAGAGGTAGAGAGCGAGGGAGAGGGAGAGAGAGAGACAAAGGGAGAGAGAGGGAAAGAATGGGAGAGAGTGGGAGAGAGTAAATGAGAGAGAGACAGAGAGATAGATGGAGAGAAGGTGAGTGGGGGAGAAAATGGGAGTGAGTAACTGAGAGAGAGGAAGAGAGTAAAAGAGAGAGTGATAGAGAGAGAGTGAGAGAAAGGGAGTGAGAGAGAGGGAGAGAGTGAGAGAGAGAACGAGAGATAGAGTGAGAGAGAGATATAGTGAGATGGGGAAAGAGAGAGGGAGAGTGAGTGAGAAAGAAAGAGAGACAGAGAAAGAGAGAGAGGAAGGGAGAGCAATAGGGAATGAGTGGGAGAGAGTGAGAGAGAGACAGAGAGTGAGAGAGAGAGATAGTGAGATGGATAGAAAGAGAGAGTAATAGTGAGAGAGAGGGGGGAGAGAGGTAGAGAGAGAGAGATGGAGAGAGGGAGAGAGAGTGAGAGAGGCGTAAAGAGGGAGAAAGAGAGAGAGAGATGGAGGGAGGGAGAGCAATAGGGAATGAGTGAGAAAGAGTGAGACAGAGAGATGGAGGGGGAGAACGAGAGAGAGGGAAAGTGAGAGAGATGGGGAGAATAAGAGAGAAGGAGGGGGAGGGAGAGAGAGGGAGAGAGTGGAAGAGAGCGATAGAGAGAGGGAGAGTGAGAGAGAGGGACAGAGTGAGAGAGAGAGAGAGCTAGATAGATTACGAGTGAGAAAGTGAGAGAGAGAGATGGAGAGAGGGAGAGAGACGGAGGGAGAGGGAGAAAGAGAGTGTGAGAGAGAGGTAGAGAGAGAAAAAGGGAGAGAGTGAGAGAGAGGTAGAGAGAGAAAGAGAGAGTGAGTGAGAGAGAGGTAGAGAGAGAAAGACAGAGAAAGAGAGAGAGAGTGAGAGGGACGTAGAAAGAGAGAGATAGAGATAGAGAGAGAAATAGGGACAGAGAGAGAGATAGAGATAGATAGAGAGAGAGAGGGAGAGAGATAGTGAGAGAGAAACAGGGATAGAGAAACAGGGATAGAGAGGGAGAGAGAGCGAGAGAGAGCGAGAGAGGGGGAGGGAGAGGGAGAAAAAGAGGTAGAGAGAGACAAAGAGAGAGACAAGGGGAAAAAGAGGGAGAGAATGGGTAAGAGTGGGATAGAGTGAATGAGAGAGAGGACAGAGAGAGAGAGAGATGAAGTGAAGGTTACTGGGGGAGAAAATGGAAGAGAGTGACTGAGAGAGAGGAGGAGAGAAAGAGAGAGTGATAGAGAGAGAGTGAGAGAGAGGGAGAGATTGAGTGAGAGAGAGAGAGTGAGAGAGAGAGTGTGTGAGAGAGGGGTAGAGAGGGAGAAAGAGAGAGAGAGATGGAGGGAGGGAGAGCAATAGGGAATGAGTGAGAAAGAGTGAGAGAGAGAAAGTGAAAGAGAGAGATAGTGAGTTGGGGAGAGAGAGTGGGAGAACGAGAGAGAGGGATAGTGAGAGAGAGGGATAGTGAGAGAGAGGGGGGAGAGAGATAGTTGGAGAGAGGGAGAGCGAGGGAGGGAGGGGGAGAGAGAGTGAGAGGAAGGTAGAGAGAGATAGAGAGAGAGATGTAGAGAATAAGAGAGAAGGAGGGGGAGGGAGAGAGAGGGAGAGAGTGGAAGAGAGTGATAGAGAGGGAGAGTGAGAGAGGGACAGAGTGAGAGAGAGAGAGAGAGCGAGAGAGATGGCGAGTGAGAAAGTGAGAGAGAGAGAGCGAGAGAGATGGCGAGTGAGAAAGTGAGAGAGAGAGATGGAGAGAGGGAGAGAGAGGAACGGAGTGGGAGAAAGAGAGTGTGAGAGGGAGGTAGAGAGAGAAAGAGGGAGAGAGTGAGAGAGAGGTAGAGAGAGAAAGAGAGAGTGAGTGAGAGAGAGGTAGAGGGAGAGATAGCAATACAGAATGAGTGAGAGAGATTGTCAGAGAGAGAGATAGTGAGATGGGCAGAGAGAGAGGGAGAGGGAAAGAGAGGAATAGTGAAAGAGAGGGAGCGGGAGAGATAGAGAGAGATGGAGAGAGGAAGAGAGAGGAACGTGGAAGGAGAGAGAGAGTAAGAGGGACGTAGAAAGAGAGAGAGAGAGAGAGAGAGAGAAATAGGGATAGAGAGGGAGAGAGATAGGGACAGAGAGAGAGAGAGATAGATAGATAGAGAGATAGAGAGATAGAGGGAAAGAGATAGAGATATATTGATAGATAGAGAGATAGAGAGATAGAGAGAGAGAGGGAGGAAAGGGAAAGAGAGGAATAGTGAGAGGGAGGGAGGGGGAGAGATAGAGAGAGATGGAGAGAGGAAGGTAGAGGGAGAGAGAGAGAAAGAGGGACGTAGAAAGAGAGAGAGAGAGATAGAGAGAAATAGGGACAGAGAGGGAGAGAGATAGGGACAGAGAGAGAGATAAAAATTGATAGATAGAGAGAGAGGGAGGGAGAGAGATAGAGATATATTGGTAGATAGATATAGAGAGAGAGAGAAAGAGAGAGGGAGAGAAAGAGAGAGAGAGAGAAAGAGAGAGAGAGAGAAAGAGAGAGAGAGAGAAATAGGGATAGAGAGGGAGAGAGAGCGAGAGAAAGAGAGAGAGGGGGAGGGAGAGGAAGGGAGAGGGAGAAAAAGAGGTAGAGAGAGAGACAGAGAGAGCGACAAAGGGAAAGAGAGGGAGAGAATGGGTAAGAGTGGGATAGAGTGAATGAGAGAGAGGACAGAGAGAGAGAGAGAGATGAAGAGAAGGTGAGTGGGGGAGAAAATGGAAGAGAGTGACTGAGAGAGAGGAGGAGAGAAAGAGAGAGAGTGAGAGAGGGAGAGATTGAGTGAGAGAGAGAGTGAAAGAGGGGTTGAGGGGGAGAAAGAGAGAGAGAGATGGAGGGAGGGAGAGCAATAGGGAATGAGTGAGAAAGAGTGAGAGAGAGAAAGTTAGAGAGAGAGATAGTGAGTTGGGGAGAGAGAGGGAGAACGAGAGAGAGGGATAGTGAGAGAGAGGGGGGAGAGAGATAGTTGGAGAGAGGGAGAGCGAGGGAGGGAGGGGGAGAGAGAGAGTGAGAGGGAGGTAGAGAGAGATAGAGAGATGTAGAGAATAAGAGAGCAGGAGGAGGAGGGAGAGTGAGAGAGAGGGACAGAGCGAGAGAGAGAGAGCGAGAGAGATGGCGAGTGAGAAAGTGAGAGAGAGAAAGATGGAGAGAGGGAGAGAGAGGGAGGGAGAGGGAGAAAGAGAGTGTGACAGGGAGGTAGAGAGAGAAAGAGGGAGAGAGTAAGGGAGAGGTAGAGAGAGAAAGAGAGAGTGAGTGAGGGAGAGGTAGAGGGAGAGATAGCAATACAGGATGAGTGAGAGAGATTGTCAGAGAGAGAGATAGTGAGATGGGCAGAGAGAGAGGGAGAGGGAAAGAGAGGAATAGTGAGAGAGAGGGAGCGGGAGAGATAGAGAGAGATGGAGAGAGGAAGAGAGAGGACGGTGCAGGGAGGGAGAGAGAGTAAGAAGGACGTAGAAAGAGAGAGAGAGAGAAATAGGGACAGAGAGGGAGAGAGATAGGGACAGAGAGTGATAGAGATATATTGATGGATAGATAGATAGAGAGAGATAGATAGATAGAGAGAGAGAGAGAAATAGGGACGTAGAGGGAGAGAGAGCGAGAGAAGGGAAGGGAGAGGGAGGGAGAGGGAGAAAAAGAGGTAGAGAGAGAGACACAGAGAGAGAGACTCATTCTCTCTCTCTCTCACTCTCTCCATGTCTTTCTTCCCCTCTTTCTCTCTCGCCCCACTCTCACTCTCTCTCTCGCTCCCACTCTTCCTCCGGCTATCTCTCTCTCTTACTTTCTTTCTCTCCTAATCTCTCCCCCTTCATCTCTTTCCCTCTCTCCCTCTCTCCCATTCTCCCTTTCTAACTTTCTCCATCTATGTTGCTCTCTCTCTCTCTCACTCACTCTCTCCCTCTCTCGTTCTCTCTCTTAACTCTCTCCATCTCTCTCTCTTTGTTTCTATTTCTCTCTTTCACTCTCTTTCCCTCTCTCCTACTCTTTCGCCCTCTCCATCTCTCTCACTCTCCCTCTCTCTCCCTCCCTTTATCTCTCTCTCTCAACGCCTCTCCCTTTCCCTCTCTCCTTTCCACCGCTCTCCCTCTCTCTCTCTCTCTCTCTTACATTCTCTCTAAATCACTCTCTTCCTCTCTCTCTCGCTTCCCTCTCTCTCCCGCGCTCTCTCGCTATCTATCTCTCTGACTCTCTCACTGTCTCTATTCTCCTCTTTCTCTCTCGCTCTCACTCTCTCCCACTCTTCCGCTATCTCTCTCTCTGTCTCACTCTCTCTTTTTTTTTCTTTCACTCAGTCTCTCACTCTCTCTCCCTCTCGCTCGCTCCCTTCATCTCCCTCTCTTTCTTTCTCCCTTTCTCCCTCTCTAACTTTCTCCAGCTCTGTCTCTCATTCTCTCTCTCAACTCTCTCTGTCTTTCTATTTCCCTCTCTCACACTCTTTTCCTCTCTCCCACTCTTTCGCTCTCTCTATTTCCCTGACCCTCCCTCTCCCTCCTTCTCTTGATCTCTCTCTATGCTATCACTCTCTCCATCTCTCTCCCCCCTCTCACTCCCTTTCACCATCTTTCTCTCTCTCTTAATTTCACTCTAGCTCCAACTTTTTTTTTCTCTCTCTCTCTCTCTCCCCTCTCTCTCACGCTCTCTCTCTCGCTATCTATCTCTCTCTCTCGCTCACGCATTCTTTCCCGCTATCTCTCTCTCTCTCTCACTCACTCTCTCACCCTCTCTCCCTCTCTCTCTTCCTCCCTCTCTAACATTCTCCACCTTTTTCTCTCTCTCGCCCTCTCTCTCAACTCTCTCACTCTTTCTATTTCTCTCTCTCTCCCTCCTCTCTCTCACCCTCTCGCCCTCTCTCTCTCACACTCTCTCACTCTTGCATTGTCTCTTGTTCTCTCTCTACTCTCTCACTCTTTCTATTTCTCTCTCCCTCCTTCTCCCTCTCTCCCTCTCTCCATTTCTCTCTCTCTCTCTCTCTCTCTCTTACTTTCTATCTGGCTCTCACTTATCCTCTCTCTCCCCACTCTCTCATGCTCTGTCCCATTACCTATCTCTCTCACTCTCTCATTGTCTATCTTCCCCACTTTCTCTCCCTATCCCTTTCCCCTCTCTCTATCTCTCTCTCTCTCTCTTTGTTTCTATTTCTCTCTCTCACTCTCTTTCCCTCTCTCCTACTCATTCGCCTTCTCCATCTCTCTCACTCTCCCTCTCTCTCCCTCTCTTTATCTCTCTCTCTCTCAATGCCTCTCCCTTTCCCTCTCTCCTTTCCACCACTCTCCCTCTCTATCTCTCTCTCTTACATTCTCTCTAACCCAGTCTCTTCCTCTCTCTCTCGCTCCCCTCTCTCTCCCGCGCTCTCTCTCGCTATCTATCTCTCTGACTCTGTCACTGTCTATTTTCTCCTCTTTCTCTCTTGCTCTCACTCTCGCCCACTCTTCCGCTATCTCTCTCTCTCTGTCTCACTCTCTTTTTCTTTCTTTCACTCAGTCTCTCACTCTCTCTCCCTCTCTTGCTCCCTTCATCTCCCTCTCTTTCTTTCTCCCTTTCTCCTCTCTAACTTTCTCCAGCTCTGTCTCTCATTCTCTCTCTCAACTCTCTCTATCTTTCTATTTCCCTGTCTCATTCTCTTTTCCTCTCTCCCACTCTTTCGCTCCCTCTATTTCCCTGACCCTCCCTCTCCTTCCTTCTCTTAATCTTTCTCTATGCTATCACTCTCTCCATCTCTCTCCCCCCTCTATCCCTTTCACCATCTTTCTCTCTCTTAATTTCACTCTAGCTCCCACTTTTTTTCTCTCTCTCTCTCCCCTCTCTCTCGCGCTCTCTCTCTCGCTCTCGCAATCTTTCCCGCTATCTCTCTCTCTCTCTCTCACTCACTCACTCTCTCACCCTCTCTCCCTCTCTCCCTTCCTCCCTCTCTAACATTCTCCATCTTTCTCTCTCTCTCTCTCGCCCTCTCTCTCTCACTCTCCCTCACTCTTGCAGTGTCTCTCGTTCACTCTCAACTCTCTCACTCTTCCTATTTCTCTCTCTCTCCCTCCTTCTCCCTCTCTCCCTCTCTCCATTTCTCTCTCTCTCTTTCTATCTTGCTCTCACTTATCCTCTCTCTCTCCCCACTCTCCCATGCTCTGTCCCACTACCTATCTCTCTCACTCTCTCATTGTCTATATTCCCCACTTTCTCTCCCTATCCCTCGCCCCCCCTCTCTATCTCTCTCCCTCCCTCTACCTCTCTCTCCTTTTCACCATCTCTCTCTCTCTCTCTTACTTTCTCTCTAGCTCCCACATTCTCTCTCTCTCTCCCCTCTCTCTCTCGCGCTCTCTCTCGCTATCTATCTCTCTTTTTCTGGCTCTCGCCCTCTCTCCCGCTATCTCTGTGTGTGTGTGTCTTTCTATTTCCCTCTCTCACTCTCTTTTCCTCTCTCCCACTCTCTCGCTCTCTATATTTCCCTCACCCTCCCTCTCCCTCCCTCTCTTGATCTCTCTCTCTCTGTGCCTCTCACTCTCTCCATCTCTCTCTCTCCCTCCCTCTCCCTCTCTCCCTTTCACCAACTTTCTCTCTCTCTTACTCTTACTTTATCTCTAGCTCCCACACACACTCTCTCTCCCCCCTCTCTCTCTCGCGCTCTCTCTCACTATCGATCCCTCTCTTTCTCGCTCTCACACTCTCTCTCCATCTCTTTTTCTCTCTCTCTCTCGCTCCCTCTCTTATGCTCTGTCTCTCCCTCTTTTTCACTCTCTCTCTGTCCCTTCTCTCTCCCGTGCTCTATCCCACTATCTATCACTCTCACTCTCTCCATTTCTCTCTCTCTGACTCTCACTTATCCTCTCTCTCACTCTCCCCTCTCTCTCTCGTGCTCTGTTCCACTGTCTATCTCTCTCACTCTCTCACCGTCTCTCTTTCCCACTTTCTCTGCTTCCCTACTCCACTCGCTCTCTCCCTCTCTCTCTCGCTCTCAGTCCCTCTCCCGCTATCTCTCTCTCTCTCTCTCTCTTACTCATCTCTTTTGCTCTCTCCCTCTCTCGCTCTCTCTCTCTCTCTCTTTTGCTATATGTCTCTCTCGTTCTCTCTCTCTCTTTTCTCTCACTCACTCTTTGTATTCTCTCTCACTCTCTTTCTCTCTCTCCCAATCTTTCACCCTCTCCGTCTCTCTCCCTCTCCCTCTCCCTCCCTCTCTTTATCTCTCTCTATGCCTCTTTCTTTCCCTCTCTCCCTCTCCCTCCCCCCTCTCTCCCTCTCTCCCTCTTACTTTTTTCTAGCTCTCTCTATTTCTCTCTTTCTCCCCTCTCTCTCCTGCGCTCACTCTCGCTATCTATCTCTCTCACTCTCTCATTGTCTCCCTTTCCCTCTTTCTCTCTCGCCCCACTCTCGCTCTCTCTCTCTCTCTCTCTTATTCTTGCCCTCTCTCCCGCTATCTATCTCTGTCTTTCTCTCTCTCTGTCTCTCACTTTCACTCACTTTCTCACTCTCTCTCCCTCTCTCTCGCTCCCTTTATCTCCCTCTCTCTTTCTCCCTTTCTCCCTCTCTAACTTTCTCCAGCTCTATTTCTCGTTCTCTCTCTCTCTGTCTTTCAATTTCCCTCTCTCACTCTCTTTTCCTCTCTCCTACTCTTTCGCTCTCTCTTTTTCCCTCACCCTCCCTCTCCCTCCCTCTCTTAATCTCTCTCTCTCCATGCCTCTCACTCTCTTCATCTCTCACTCCCCTCTCTCTCTCCATGCCTCTCACTCTCTTCATCTCACTCTCCCCTCTCTCTTTCCCTCCCTCTACCTCTCTCTCCTTTTCACCATCTCTCTCTCTCCCTCTTACTTTCTCTCTAGCTCCCACATTCTCTCTCTCTCTCTCCCCTCTCTCTCGCGCTCTCTCTTGCTATCTATCTCTCTCTTTCTCGCTCTCGCCCTCTCTCCGACTCTCTCTCTCTCTCTTTCACACACTCTCTCACCCTCTCACCCTCTCTCCCTCTCTCCCTCTCTAACATTCTCCATCTCTTTTTCACTCTCTCTCGCTCTCTCTCTCTTGCTCTGTCTCTCATTCTCTCTCTCAACTTTCTCTCTCTTTCTATTTCTCTCCCTCTCCCTCTCTCCCTCTCTCTTCCTTTCACCAACTTTCTCTCTCTCTTACTCTTATTTCTCTCTAGCTCCCACTTTCTCTCTCTCTCTCTCTCTCTCCCCCCTCTCTCTCCCCACTCTCTCTCTCGCTATCTATCCCTCTCTTTCTCACTCTCACCCTCTCTCCCGTTATCACACTCTCTCTCTTTTTCACTCACTCTCTCACCCTCTCTCCCTCTCTCCTTTCCTCCCTTTCTAACATTCTCCATCTCTTTTTCTCTCTCTCTCTCGCCCTCTCTCTCGCTCCCTCTCTCTCTCTTGCTCTATCTCTCGTTCTCTCTCTCCCCCTCTTTTTCTCTCTCACTCTCCCCTCTCTCTCCCGTGCTCTATCCCACTATCTATCACTCTTACTCTCTCATTGTCTCTCCTCCCCACTTTCTCTCCTGCCCCACTCCGCTCGCTCTCTCTCCCACTCTCTCCCCCTTTCTCTCTTTCTCACTCTCACTCCCTTGGCCGCTATCTTTCTCTCTTTCTATATCTCTCTTTCACTCACACTCTCTCCCTCCCTCATTCCCTTCCTCTCCCTCTCTCCCTCTCTCCCTTTCTCCCTCTCTAACTTTCTCCATCTCTTTCGCTCTCTCTCTCTCACTCGCTATCTCTCTCTCTCTCTCTTGTTCTCACTTTCTCGTTCTCTCTCTCAACTCTCTCTCTGTCTCCTACTCTTTCTATTTCTCTTTCACTCTCTTTCTCTCTCCCAATCTTTCACCCTCTCTGTCTCTCTCACTCTCCCTCTCCCTCCCTCTATTTATCTCGCTCTCTCTCTCCCTCTCTCTTTCACTCTCTCCCTCTCCCACCCCCGCTCTCCCTCTCTCTCTCTTACTTTCTCTCTAGCTCTCTCTTCCTCTCTCTCTCCCCTATCTCTCCCACGCTCTATCTTAAAATCTGTCTCTCTCACTCTCTCATTGTCTCTCTTCCCCTCTTTCTCTCTCGCCCCACTCTCGCTCTCTCTCTCTCTCTCGCTCTTGCCCTCTCTCCCGCTATCTCTCTCTATCTTTGTCTCTATCACTCTTTTTCTCTCTTTCACTCACTCTCTCACTATCTCTCCCTCTCTCTCGCTCCCTCCCTCTCCCTCTCGCCCTCTCTCCCTTTTTCCCTCTCAAACATTCTCCATCTCTGTTGCCATCTCTCTCACTCGCTCTCTCTCTTGCTCTCTCTCTTTCGTTCTCTCTCACTCATTCTCTCTCTTAACTCTCTCTCTATTTCTATTTCTCTAGCTTACTCTCTTTCCCTCTCCCCCACTCTTTCGCTCTCTCTATCTCCCTCACTCTCCGTCTCTCTCCCACTCTCTCCCAATCTTTATATCTCTCTCACTATGCTTCTCTTTCCTTCTCTCCCTATCCCTCGCCCCTCTCTCAATCCCCCTCTGTCCCTCTCTCTCATCTCTCTCTCTAACACTCTCCCCATATCACAATCTCTCTCTCTCTCTCACTCTCTCCATGTCTCTCTTCCCCTCTTTCTCTCTCACCCCACTCTCGCTCACTCTCTCTCTCCCTCGATCTCAGACTCCCTCCGGCTATCTCTCTCTCTCTCTCTCACTCACACACTCTCCTTCTCTCCCAATTTCTCCCCCTGCATCTCTTTCCCTCTCTCCCGCTACCTCTCACTCTCTTTCCCTCTCTCACACTCTTTCACTATCTCTCACTCTCTCTCTTTCTGTTTCTCATTCTCAGCCTCTCTCCTTTCCCTTCCACCTCTCCCTTCCCCTCTCTCCCTCCCTCTCTCCCTTTCCCTTCCCCTCTCTCCCTCCCTCTCTCCCTCTCTCTTCCCATCTCTCTCTCTCTCCCGCTCTTTATCTCTCTCACACTCTCTTTGTCTCTCTCTTTCACTCACTCTCTCACTCTCTCTCCCTCACTCTCGCTCCCTCCCTCTCCCTCTCTCCCTCTGTCTCTTTCTCCCTCTCTAACTTTCTCCATCTCTTTTGCTCGCTCTTTCTCGCACTCTCTCTCTTGCTCTATCTCTCGTTGTCCCTCTCTCCCGCTATCTCTCACTCTCTTTTCCTCACTCCCACTCTTTCGCTCTTTATCTCTCTCGCACTCTCTCTCCTTCTCTCTCTCCCTCTCTTTCTCCCTCTCACTCCCTCTCCCTCTCTCATTCTATTCCTCTCTCTCACTCTATTTCCCTCTCTCACACTCTTTCGCTCTCTCTATCTCACTCACTCTCCCTCTCTCCCCCTTTCTCTCTATGCCTCTCTCTCTCCCTCTCCCTTTCTCTCTCTCCCTCTCTCCTTCTCCCTCTCCCACTATCTCTCTCTCCCTCTCTCTCCCTCTCCCTCTCCCTCTATCTCTCTCTCTCTATCTCTCTCTCTCTTTCACTAACTCTCACCCTCTCCCACTCTCTGCCTTCCTCCCACTCTAACATTCTCCATCTCTTTTGCTCTCTCTCTCGCTCCCTCTCTCTCTCTTGCTCTGTCTCTCGTTCTCTCTCTCAACTCTCTATCTCCCTCCTTCTCCCTCTCTCCCACTCTCCATTTCCCTCTCTCTCTCTTACTTTCTCTCTGGCTCTCACTTATCCTCTCTCTATCTCTCTCTCCCCTCTCTCTCCCGTGCTCTGTCCCACCCGTGCTCTTGCCCCACTCCGCTCGCTCTCTCTCCCTCTCTCTCTCTCTCACTCTCACTCCCTCTCCCGCTATCTTGCTCTCTCTCTGTCTCTCTCTTTCACTCACTCTCTCTCCCTCTCTCGCTCCCTCCCTTTCCCTCTCTCCCTCTCACCCTTTTTGCCTTTCTAACTTTATCCATCTCTTTTGCTCTCTCTCTCTTTTTCTCTCTCTCGTTCTCTCTCTCAACTCTCTCTCTCTCCTACTCTTTCTATCTCTCTCTCACTCTCTTTCTCTCTCTCCCAATCTTTCACCCTCTCCATCTCTCTCACTCTCCCTCTCCCTCCCTCTCTTTATCTCGCTATCTCTCTCTATGCCCCTCTTTTTACTTCTCTCCCTCTCCTTCCCCCCACTCTCCCTCTCTCTCTCTTACTTTCTCTCTAGCTCTCTCTCTTCCTCTCTCTCACCCCTCTCTCTCCCGCTCTCTCTCTCATTATCTATCTCTCTCACTCTCTCATTGTCTCTCTTCCCCTCTTTCTCTCTCGCCCCACTCTCGCTCTCTCTCTCTCGCTCTTGCCCTCTCTCCCGCTATCTCTCTCTCGGGCTCTCTCACTCTTTCTCTCTCTTTCACTCACTCTCTCACTCTCTCTCCCTCCCTCTCGCTCCCTCCCTCTCCCTCTCTCCCTCTCTCCCTTTATCCCTCTCTAACTTTCTCCATCTCTGTTGCTCTCTCTCTCTCTCTCACTCGCTCTCTCTCTTTCTTGCTCTCTCTCATTCTCTATGTTAACTCTCTCTCTCTGTTTATATTTCTCTCTCTCACTCTCTTTCCCTCTCTCCCACTCTTTCACTCTCTCTATCTCCCTCACTCTCCCTCCCTCTCCCACTCGCTCCCACCTCTCCCTTCCCCTCTCTCCCTCCCTCTCTCCCTTTCCCTTCCCCTCTCTCCCTCCCTCTCCCTCTCTCTTCCCATCTCTCTCTCTCTCCCGCTCTTTATCTCTCTCACACTCTCTTTGTCTCTCTCTTTCACTCACTCTCTCACTCTCTCTCCCTCACTCTCGCTCCCTCCCTCTCCCTCTCTCCCTCTGTCTCTTTCTCCCTCTCTAACTTTCTCCATCTCTTTTGCTCGCTCTTTCTCGCACTCTCTCTCTTGCTCTATCTCTCGTTGTCCCTCTCTCCCGCTATCTCTCACTCTCTTTTCCTCACTCCCACTCTTTCGCTCTTTATCTCTCTCGCACTCTCTCTCCTTCTCTCTCTCCCTCTCTTTCTCCCTCTCACTCCCTCTCCCTCTCTCATTCTATTCCTCTCTCTCACTCTATTTCCCTCTCTCACACTCTTTCGCTCTCTCTATCTCACTCACTCTCCCTCTCTCCCCCTTTCTCTCTATGCCTCTCTCTCTCCCTCTCCCTTTCTCTCTCTCCCTCTCTCCTTCTCCCTCTCCCACTATCTCTCTCTCCCTCTCTCTCCCTCTCCCTCTCCCTCTATCTCTCTCTCTCTATCTCTCTCTCTCTTTCACTAACTCTCACCCTCTCCCACTCTCTGCCTTCCTCCCACTCTAACATTCTCCATCTCTTTTGCTCTCTCTCTCGCTCCCTCTCTCTCTCTTGCTCTGTCTCTCGTTCTCTCTCTCAACTCTCTATCTCCCTCCTTCTCCCTCTCTCCCACTCTCCATTTCCCTCTCTCTCTCTTACTTTCTCTCTGGCTCTCACTTATCCTCTCTCTATCTCTCTCTCCCCTCTCTCTCCCGTGCTCTGTCCCACCCGTGCTCTTGCCCCACTCCGCTCGCTCTCTCTCCCTCTCTCTCTCTCTCACTCTCACTCCCTCTCCCGCTATCTTGCTCTCTCTCTGTCTCTCTCTTTCACTCACTCTCTCTCCCTCTCTCGCTCCCTCCCTTTCCCTCTCTCCCTCTCACCCTTTTTGCCTTTCTAACTTTATCCATCTCTTTTGCTCTCTCTCTCTTTTTCTCTCTCTCGTTCTCTCTCTCAACTCTCTCTCTCTCCTACTCTTTCTATCTCTCTCTCACTCTCTTTCTCTCTCTCCCAATCTTTCACCCTCTCCATCTCTCTCACTCTCCCTCTCCCTCCCTCTCTTTATCTCGCTATCTCTCTCTATGCCCCTCTTTTTACTTCTCTCCCTCTCCTTCCCCCCACTCTCCCTCTCTCTCTCTTACTTTCTCTCTAGCTCTCTCTCTTCCTCTCTCTCACCCCTCTCTCTCCCGCTCTCTCTCTCATTATCTATCTCTCTCACTCTCTCATTGTCTCTCTTCCCCTCTTTCTCTCTCGCCCCACTCTCGCTCTCTCTCTCTCGCTCTTGCCCTCTCTCCCGCTATCTCTCTCTCGGGCTCTCTCACTCTTTCTCTCTCTTTCACTCACTCTCTCACTCTCTCTCCCTCCCTCTCGCTCCCTCCCTCTCCCTCTCTCCCTCTCTCCCTTTATCCCTCTCTAACTTTCTCCATCTCTGTTGCTCTCTCTCTCTCTCTCACTCGCTCTCTCTCTTTCTTGCTCTCTCTCATTCTCTATGTTAACTCTCTCTCTCTGTTTATATTTCTCTCTCTCACTCTCTTTCCCTCTCTCCCACTCTTTCACTCTCTCTATCTCCCTCACTCTCCCTCCCTCTCCCACTCGCTCCCACCTCTCCCTTCCCCTCTCTCCCTCCCTCTCTCCCTTTCCCTTCCCCTCTCTCCCTCCCTCTCCCTCTCTCTTCCCATCTCTCTCTCTCTCCCGCTCTTTATCTCTCTCACACTCTCTTTGTCTCTCTCTTTCACTCACTCTCTCACTCTCTCTCCCTCACTCTCGCTCCCTCCCTCTCCCTCTCTCCCTCTGTCTCTTTCTCCCTCTCTAACTTTCTCCATCTCTTTTGCTCGCTCTTTCTCGCACTCTCTCTCTTGCTCTATCTCTCGTTGTCCCTCTCTCCCGCTATCTCTCACTCTCTTTTCCTCACTCCCACTCTTTCGCTCTTTATCTCTCTCGCACTCTCTCTCCTTCTCTCTCTCCCTCTCTTTCTCCCTCTCACTCCCTCTCCCTCTCTCATTCTATTCCTCTCTCTCACTCTATTTCCCTCTCTCACACTCTTTCGCTCTCTCTATCTCACTCACTCTCCCTCTCTCCCCCTTTCTCTCTATGCCTCTCTCTCTCCCTCTCCCTTTCTCTCTCTCCCTCTCTCCTTCTCCCTCTCCCACTATCTCTCTCTCCCTCTCTCTCCCTCTCCCTCTCCCTCTATCTCTCTCTCTCTATCTCTCTCTCTCTTTCACTAACTCTCACCCTCTCCCACTCTCTGCCTTCCTCCCACTCTAACATTCTCCATCTCTTTTGCTCTCTCTCTCGCTCCCTCTCTCTCTCTTGCTCTGTCTCTCGTTCTCTCTCTCAACTCTCTATCTCCCTCCTTCTCCCTCTCTCCCACTCTCCATTTCCCTCTCTCTCTCTTACTTTCTCTCTGGCTCTCACTTATCCTCTCTCTATCTCTCTCTCCCCTCTCTCTCCCGTGCTCTGTCCCACCCGTGCTCTTGCCCCACTCCGCTCGCTCTCTCTCCCTCTCTCTCTCTCTCACTCTCACTCCCTCTCCCGCTATCTTGCTCTCTCTCTGTCTCTCTCTTTCACTCACTCTCTCTCCCTCTCTCGCTCCCTCCCTTTCCCTCTCTCCCTCTCACCCTTTTTGCCTTTCTAACTTTATCCATCTCTTTTGCTCTCTCTCTCTTTTTCTCTCTCTCGTTCTCTCTCTCAACTCTCTCTCTCTCCTACTCTTTCTATCTCTCTCTCACTCTCTTTCTCTCTCTCCCAATCTTTCACCCTCTCCATCTCTCTCACTCTCCCTCTCCCTCCCTCTCTTTATCTCGCTATCTCTCTCTATGCCCCTCTTTTTACTTCTCTCCCTCTCCTTCCCCCCACTCTCCCTCTCTCTCTCTTACTTTCTCTCTAGCTCTCTCTCTTCCTCTCTCTCACCCCTCTCTCTCCCGCTCTCTCTCTCATTATCTATCTCTCTCACTCTCTCATTGTCTCTCTTCCCCTCTTTCTCTCTCGCCCCACTCTCGCTCTCTCTCTCTCGCTCTTGCCCTCTCTCCCGCTATCTCTCTCTCGGGCTCTCTCACTCTTTCTCTCTCTTTCACTCACTCTCTCACTCTCTCTCCCTCCCTCTCGCTCCCTCCCTCTCCCTCTCTCCCTCTCTCCCTTTATCCCTCTCTAACTTTCTCCATCTCTGTTGCTCTCTCTCTCTCTCTCACTGGCTCTCTCTCTTTCTTGCTCTCTCTCATTCTCTATGTTAACTCTCTCTCTCTGTTTATATTTCTCTCTCTCACTCTCTTTCCCTCTCTCCCACTCTTTCACTCTCTCTATCTCCCTCACTCTCCCTCCCTCTCCCACTCGCTCCCACTCTTTATCTCTCTCGCTATTCCCTTCTTTCCTTCTCTCCCTATCCCTCGCCCCTCTCTCTCTCCCCCTCTCTCTGTCTCTCCCTCTCCCTCTCTCCATCTCTCTCTCTCTATGCCTCACTCTTTCCCTCTCTCCCCCTCTCTCATATCTCTCTGTCTGTTTTACTCTCCCCATATCACAATCTCTCTCTTTCACTCTCTCCATGTCTCTCTTCCCCTCTATCTCTCTCACCCCACTCTAGCTCTCTCTCTCTCGATCTCACATTGCCTCCGGCTATCTCTCTCTCTCTCTCTCACTTTCTCTCTCTCTCTCACTCCCTCACTCTCCCTCTCTCCCAATTTCTCCCCCGGCATCTCTTTCCCTCTCTCTCGCTATCTCTCACTGTCTTTCCCTCTCTCACACTCTTTCTCTATCTCTCACTCTCTCCCTTTCTGTTTCTCATTCTCAGCCTCTCTCTTTCCATTTCTCCCTCTCCCTTCCCCTCTCTCTCCCTCTCTCCCTCTCCCTTCCCCTCTCTCTCTCCCGCTCTTTATCTCTCTCACTCTCTCTTTGTCTCTCTTTCACTCACTCTCTCACTCTCTCTCCCTCACTCTCGCTCCCTCCCTCTCCCTCTCTCCCTCTGTCTCTTTCTCCCTCTCTAACTTTCTCCATCTCTTTTGCTCGCTCTCTCTTTTGCTTTATCTCTCATTCTCCCTCTCTCCCGCTATCTCTCACTCTCTTTTCCTCACTCCCACTCTTTCGCTCTCTCTCTCCCTCTCTCTCCCTTTCTTTCTCCCTCTCACTCCCTCTCTCTCTCATTCTATTTCTCTATCACTCTCTTTCCCTCTCTCACACTCTTTCGCTCTCTCTATCTCACTCACTCTCCCTCTCTCTATCTCACTCACTCTCCCTCTCTCCACCTTCCTCTCTATGCCTCTCTCTTTCCCCCTCTCTCCCTCTCTCTTTCTCTCTCTCCCTCTCCCTTTCTCTCTCTCCCTCTCTCTTCCTCTCCCTCTATCTCTTACTCTCTCTCTTTCACTAACTCTCTCACCCTCTCTCCCTTCCTCCCTCTCTAACATTCTTCATCTCTTTTTCTCTCTCTCTCTCGCCCTCTCTCTCTCTCTTGGTCCCTCTCTCTCTTGCTCTATATCTCGTTCTCTCTCTCAACTCTCTCTCTCTTTCTATTTCTCTCTTTCTCCCTCCCTCTCCCTCTCTCCCTCTCTCCCTTTCTCTCTCTCTCTCTTACTTTCTCTCTGGCTCTCACTTATCCTCTCTCTATCTCTCTCCCTCTCTCTCTCAGTCTCACTCCCGCTATCTCCCTCTCTCTTTGTCTCTCTCTTTCACTCACTCTCTCTCCCTCTCTCGCTCCCTCCCTCTCCCTCTCTCCCTCTCACCCTTTCTCCCTCTCTAACTTTATCCATCTCTTTTGCTCTCTCTCTCTCACTCGCTCACTCTCTCTCTTTTTCTCTCTGTCGTTCTCTCTCTCAACTCTCTCTCTCTCTCCTACCCTTTCTATTTATCTCTCACTCTCTTTCTCTCTCCCAATATTTCACCCGACCCGTCTCTCTCACTCTCCCTCTCCCTAATTCTCTTTATCTCACTCTCTCGCTATGCCTCTCTCTTTCCCTTTCCCTACCTCTCTTTATCTCTGTCTCTCCCTCTTCTTCTCTCTCCCTCTCTCCATCTCTTTCTCTATGCCTCTTTCTCTACCTCTCTCACTATCTCCATGTCTCACTTCCCCTCTTTCTCTCTCAACTCACTCTCACTCTCTCTCTCGATCTCAGACTCCCTCCGACTATCTCTCTCTCTCTCTCTAACTCACTCACGCTCCCTCTCTCCCAATTTCTCCCCTATATCTCTTTCCCTCTCTCACAATCTTTCACTATCTCTCACTCTCTCGCTTTCTATTTCTCATTCTCGGCCTCTCTCTTTCTCTTTCTCCCTCTCCCTTCCCCTCTCTCTCTCCGTCTCTCCCTCTCCCTTCCCCTCTGTCTCTCTCCCGCTCTTTATCTCTATCACTCTCTCTCTGTCTCTCTCTTTCACTCACTCGTTAACTCTTTCTCCATATCATAATCTCTCTCTCTCACTCTCTCCATGTCTCTCTTCCCCTCTTTCTCTCTCACCCGACTCTCGCTCTCTCTCTCTCTCTCGATCTCACACTCCCTCTCTCCTAATTTCTCCCCCTGCATCTCTTTCCCTCTCTTCCACTATCTCTCACTCTCTTTCCCTCTTTCACACTCTTTCACTATCTCTCACTCTCTTTCCCCCTCTCACACTCTTTCGCTCTCTCTATCTCACTCACCCTCCCTTTCTCCCCCTTTCTCTCTATGCCTCTCTCTGCCTCTATCTCCCTCTCCCTTTCTCTCTCTCCCTCTCTCCCCCTCTCCCTCTCTCCCTTTCTCCATCTCTCTCTCTCCCTTTCTCCATCTCTCTCTCTCCCACTCTCCATCTCTCTCCCTCTCTCCCTCTATCTCCCTCACTTTCTCTTTCTCTCGCACTCTCTCTCTCATTCTCTCTCTCTAACCCTTTCTATTTCTCTCTCTCACTCTCTTTCCCTCTCTCCCACTCTTTCACTCTCTCTATCTCCCTAACTCCCCCACTCTCTCCCTTTCTCTCCCGCTCTTTATCTCTCTCCTTCCCCCCTCTCTCTGTCTCTCTCATTCCCTCTCTCCCTCTCCCTCCCCTCTCTCCCTATATCACTATCTCTCTCACTCTCGTTCATCTTCTCTCTATTTTCTCTCTTCTCATTGACTCTCTCCCTCTCTCTCCCTCTCTCTCTCTCTCCCTATCTCTTTCTCTATTTCGCTCTCTCCATCAATCTCTCTCTTTCCCTTTCCCTACCTCTCTTTATCTCTGTCTCTCCCTCTCCTTCTCTCTCCCTCTCTCCATCTCTTTCTCTATGCCTCTCTGTCTCCCTCTCTCCCTCTCTCTCATCTCTCTCTCTCACTATCTCCATGTCTAACTTCCCCTCTTTCTCTCTCACCTCACTCTCATACACTCTCTCTCTCTCGATCTCAGACTCCCTCCGGCTATCTCTCTCCCTCTCTCTAACTCAATCACTCTCCCTCTCTCCCAATTTCTCCCCTACATCTCTTTCCCTCTCTCCCACTATCTCTCACTCTCTTTCCCTCTCTCACACTCTTTCACTATCTCTCACTCTCTCGCTTTTTATTTCTCATTCTCAGCCTCTTTCTTTCTCTTTCTCCCTCTCCCTTCCCCTCTCTCTCTCCCTCTCTCCCTCTCCCTTCACCTCTGTCTCTCTCCCACTCTTTATCTCTCTCACTCTCTCTGTCTCTCTTCCCCTCTTTCTCTCTCACCCGACTCTCGCTCTCCCTCTCTCTCGATCACACACTCCCTCCGGCTATCTCTCTCTCTAACTCACTCACTCTCCCTCTCTCCCAATTTGTCCCCCTGCATCTCTTTCCCTCTCTCCCACTATCTCTCACTCTCTTTCCCTCTCTCACACTCTTTCACTATCTCTCACTCTCTTTCCCCCTCTCACACTCTTTCACTCTCCCTCTCTCCCCCTTTCTCTCTATGCCTCTCTCTCCCTCTATCTCCCTCTCCCTTTCTCTCTCTCCCTCTCTCTCCCTCTCCCTCTCTCCCTTTCTCCATCTCTCTCTCCCTCTCTCCATCTCTTTCCCTCTCTCCCTCTATCTCCCTCACTTTTTCTTTCTCTCACACTCTTTCTCTCTCGTTCTCTCTCTCTCTAACCCTTTCTATTTCTCTCTCTCACTCTTTCCCTCTCTCCCACTCTTTCACTCTCTCTATCTCCCTAACTCCCCCACTCTCTCCCTTTCTCTCCCGCTCTTTATCTCTCTCCTTCCCCCCTCTCTCTGTCTCTCTCTTTCCCTCTCTCCCTCCCCCTCTCTCCCTATTTCTCTCTGTCTCTCTCCCTCTCTCTCCCTATTTCTCCCCCTCTTTCTCTCTCTCACTCTCACACACACACACACAAACTCTCCCTATATCACTATCTCTCTCACTCTCGTTCATCTTCTCTCTCTTTTTCTCTCTTCTCATTGACTCTCTCCCTCCCTCACCCTCTCTCTCTCTCCCTATCTCTTTCTCTATTTCGCTCTCTCCATCAATCTCTCTCTTCTCTCCTTCTCTCTGCCTCTCTCTCCCTTTCTCCTCTCTCTCTCCCTTTCTCTCCCTTTCTCTCCCTTTATCTCTCTCTCTTTCTCTGTCTGCCTCTCTTTTTCCCTCTCTCCCTCTCCCTCCCCCTCTCACTATCTCTCCCTTCCCCCTCTCAATCTCTCCCTCCCTCTCTCTCCCTCTCTCCATCTCTCTTTGTCTCTCTTTCTCTCTTTCTCTCTCCCTTACTTTCTCTCCGGCTCTCATTCTTCCTCTCTCTCTCCCCACTCTCTCCCGTGCTCTCTCTCGTTATCTATCTTTCTAACTCTCTCAGTGTCTCTCTTCCCCTCTTTCTCTCTCGCCCCACTCTCGCTCTCGCCCTCTCTCCCACTATCTCTCTCTCTCTCTTTCACTCACTCCCTCACTCTCTTTCCCTCTCTCTCGCTCCCTCCCTCTCCCACTCTCCCTCACTCCCTTTCTCCCTCTCTAACTTTCTCCATCTCTTTTGCTCTCTCTCTCTCACTCACTTTCTCTTTCTCTTGCTCTTTCTCTCATTCTCTCTCTCAACTTTCTCTCTCTCTTTCTATTTCTGTCACTCACTCTCTTTCCCTCTTTCCCTCTCTCACACTCTTTCACTATCTCTCACTCTCTCTCACACTCTCTCTCTCACTATCTATCTCTCCCACTCTCTCTCCCTCTCTCTCCCTCCCTCCCGCCTCTCCTTCTCCCTCTCTCCCCCTCCCTCCCCCTTTCTCTCTCCATCTTTCTCTCTTCCTCTCTCTCTCTGTCCCTCTCCCTCCCTCTCCCCCTTTCTCCTTCTCTCCATCTCTCTCTCTATGCCTCTCTCTCCCTCTCTCCCTCTTTCTCCCTCGCTCTCACTCTCACACACACACCCTCTCCCCATATCACTATCTCTCTCTCTCTTTCATCTTCTCTCTCTCTCAAGCTCTCTCTCTTCTCATTCACTCTCTCCCTCTCTCACCCTCTCTCTTCCTCTGTCTCCCTCTCTCCAACTCTCTCTCTCTCTCCACCTCTCTCCCTCTCTCTTTCTCTCTGCTTCTCTCTCCATCTCTCTCCCTCTCCCTCCCTCTCTCTCTTTCACCCTTTCTCTCTCTCCCTCTCCCTCCCTCCCTCTAACTCTCTATCACTCTCCATCTCTCTCTCACTCTCCATCTCTCTCTCTCAATCTTTTCCTCTCTCCCACTCTCCCTCCCTCTCTTTCTATCTCTCCCTCTTGCTATCTCGCTCTCCCTCTCTCTCTATCTCTCTCTCTATCTATCTATCTCTCTCACTCAATCTCTCTCTCTATGTCTCTCTCTTTCAACCTCCCTTTATCTCTCACTCTTTTTCCCTCTTGCTCTCTTTCCCCTCTTTCTCTCTCGTTTTCTCCTTCTCTTTCCCTCCCTCCATCTCTACTCACTCACTTTATCTCTCTCTTGCTCGCCCACACTCTCTCTCCTTCTCTCTCCCCATTTTGCTATCTGACTCTCTCTCACTTGTCCCCTCTTTCTCTCTCTTCTCCCCCACTCTCTCTCTCTCGTTCACTCCCTCTCTTGTTCACTTTCTCTCTATGTCTCTCTTTCTCCCCTTCTCTCTCCCTCTCTCACTCTCTCTGTCCCGCTCTCTCTTTCTCTCTCCTCTCTCTCTCCTCTCTCTCTCTCTTTCTCTCTCTTTCTCTCCCACTCTCTATCACTCCCTCTCTCCCTTTTACTATCTCGCTCTTTCTCTCTATCTCTCTCTATCTATCTATCTATATATCTCTCCCACTAAACCTCTCTCTCTCTATATGCCCTCCCCTCTCACTCTCTCCTCTCTCTCTCTGTCGCTTGCCTAGTCACTCTCTCTATCCCCATCTCACTATCTCCTTCTCACTCTCACACTCTCTCTCACATCCCGTCTTTTTCTCTCTCTACTTGACTCTCTCTCCCTTCTCTCGCTCCCTCTCTTTCCCTCCCTTTCCCACTCTCTCTCCCTCCCTCTTTCTCTCTCCTCCCATCTTGCTATCTCACTCTCTCTCCCACTCTCTCTCTCCCTCTTGCTATCTCGCTCTCTCCCTCTCTCACTATCTCTATCTCTCTGTCTCTCTCCCTCTCTCCATCTCTCTCTCCTATTTTCTCTCTGACTCTGACTCTTCCTCTCTCTCTTTCCCCTCTCTCTTCCGCACTCTCTGTCACTATTTTTTTCTCCCATTCTCTCATTGTCTCTCTTCCCCTCTTTCCTTCTCACCCCACTCTCTCTCTCTCGCTTTCGCCCTCTCTCCCGCTATCTCTCTCTCGCTTTCACCCTCTCTCCCGCTATCTCTCTCTCTCTCCCTCTTTCCCACTCTCCCCCTCTCTCTCTCTTTATATCTCTCCCTCTTGCTATCTCACTCTCCCTCTCTCTATCTCTCTCTCTATCTATCTCTCTCACTCAACCTCTCTCTCTATGTCACTCTCTCTTTCAACCTCTCTTTATCTCTCACTCTCTTCCCCTCTTGCTCTCTTTCCCCTCTTTCTCTCTCGCTTTTTCCTTCTCTTTCCCTCCCCCATCTCTACTCACTTACTCTCTCTCTCTTGCTCGCCCACTCTCTCTCTTTCTCGCTCTCCCCATTTCGCTATTTGACTCTCTCTCACTTATCCCCTCTTTCTCTCTCATCTCCCCTACTCTCTCTCTCTCTCGTTCACTCCCTCTCTTGTTCACTCTCTCTCTATGTCTGTCTTTTTCTCCTTCTCTCCCTCTCTCACTGTCTCTCTCCCACTCTCTCTATTTCTTCTCTCCCTCTTTCTCTCTCTCTCTCTCTCTCTCTCTCTTTCTCTCCCACTCTCTATCATTCCCTCTCTCCCTTTTACTATCTCGCTCTCTCTCTATGTCCTCCCCTCTCCCTCTCCTCTCTCTCTCTCCCTGTCGCTCGCTTAGTCACTCTCCCTCTCTCACTCTCTCTATCCCCATCTCGCTATCTCCTTCTCACTTTCTCACTCTCTTACATCCCCTCTTTTTCTCTCTCTACTTGACTCTCTCTCCCCTATCTCTCCCTCTCTCTCCCTCTCTTTCTCCCTCTCTATCCCTCCCTCTTTATCTCTCCTCCCATCTTGCTATCTCACTCTCTCTCCCACTCTTTCTCACTCTCTCTCCTTTTGGCTATCTCGCTCTCTCTCTCTCACTCTCTATCTCTCTGTCTCTCTCCCTCTCTCCATCTCTCTCGCTCCTATTTTCTCTCTGACTCTCACTCTTGCTCTCTCTCTCCCCTCTCTCTTCCGCGCTCTCTCTCACTCTCTCATTGTCTCTCTTCCCCTATTTCTCTCTCACCCTACTCTCTCTCTCTCGCTTTCACCCTCTCTCGCTATCTTTCTCTCTCTCTCTCTCTCTCTCTCACACACTCTCTTTCCCTCTCTCTCGCTCCCTCCCTCTACCTCTCTCCCTCTCTCCCTTTCTCCCGCTCTAACTTTCCCTCTCTCTCGTTCCCTCCCTCTCCCTCTCCCACTCTCTCACTCTCTCACATTCGCTCTCTGTCTCTCTTGCTCTTTCTCTTGTTCTCTCTCACAACTCTTCCTCTCTCTCTCTCTCTTTCCATCTCTCCCAATCTTTCGCTCTCTATCTCCCCCACTCTCCCTCTCTCTTCCTCTCTCCGCCTCTCTTTATCTCTCTCTCCATGCCTCTCTCTTTTCCTCTCTCCCTCTGCCTCCCCACCTCTGCCTCCCCACCTCTCCCTCCCTCTCTCTCTCTCTTTCCCTCTCTCTCCCTCTTCGTCTCTCTCCCTCTTTCCATCTCTCTCTATCTCTCCCTCTCTCTCTCTAACTCTCTCCCCTTGTCACTATCTCCCTCTCTCAGTCTCCCTTCCCCTCTTTCTCACACGCCCCACTCTCGCTATCTCTCTCTCCCACTCGCTCTCCCCCTCTCCCGCTCTCTCACTCTCCCCTTTCTCCATTCCTTTTGCTCTCTCTATCTCTCTCTCCCTCTCTCCCTCTCTCTCTTGCGTTCTATTTCTCTCTCTCATCTTTTTCCCTCTCTCACACTCTTTCACTCTATTTATCTCATTTTCCCTCCCTCTCGCTCTCTCCTTTCTCTCTCACTCTCTCTCCCACTCTCTCTCCCTCTCTCCCGCTCTCTCCCTCTCTCTCTCCCTCTCTCCTGCTCTCTCCCTCTCCTCTCTCCCTCTCTCCCTTTCTCCATCCCTTTCGCTATCTCTCTATCTCTTTCCCCCTCTCTCCCTCTCTGTCTCTCTGTCTCTCTGTCTCTCTCGTTTTATTTCTTTCCCTCCCCCTTTCGCTCTCTCCCTCTTCATCCCCTTCTTTCACTCTCTCTCTCCTTCTCTCTCCCTCTTCTCCCCCCCCACTCTCTCATGCTATTTCTCTATCTCCCCCCCTTTCGCTCTCTCTCTGCTTCTCTCTTTCCCTCTCTCCCTCGCCCTCCCCCTCTCTCCCATTCTCTACCTCTCGCTCTTTCTCTCTCTCCCTCTCTCTCCCTCTCCTTCTCTCCCTTTCTCCCTCTCTCTCTATGCCTCTCTCTCCCTCTCTTCCTCTCTCTGCCTCTCTCCCTCCTTTCCCTCTCTCTCTATCTCGCACACGCTCTCTCGTTCTCTTTCTAATCTCTCTCTCTCCCTCTCTTTTTTTCTCTCTCACTCTCTTTCCCTCTCTCCCACTCTTTCACTCTCTCTATCTCCCTCACTCTCCCCCTCTCTTCCTTTCTCTCCCTTTCTCTCCTGCTCTTTATTTCTCTCTCCCTCTCTCTTTCCCTCTCTCCCTCTCCCTCCCCGTCTCTCTCCCTGTTTCTCTCTCCTTCTCCCTCCCCGTCTCTCTCTCCCTGTTTCTCTCTCCTTCTCCCTCCCTCTCCCTCTCTCTCCATCTCTCTATCTCTCTCTATGCCTCTCTCTCCCTCTCTCCCTCTTTCTCCCTCTCTCTCTCTTAGACACACACTCTCCCCATAACACTATCTCTCTCCCTCTCTTAGACACACACTCTCCCCATAACACTATCTCTCTCCCTCTCTTTCATCTTCTCCCTCTCTCCCTCTCGCCTTCTCGCTCTCTCTCTTCTCATTCACTCTCCCTCTCTCACCCCCTCTCTCCTTCTCTCTTCCTCTTTCTCCCTCTCTTCATCTCTCTCTCTCCCTCTCCATCTCTCTCCCTCTCCCACCCTCTCTCTCCCTCACCCTCCCTCTCTCTACCTCTCCCTCCCTCTATCAAACTCTCTCTCTCTCCCTATCTTTCTCTCTCTCCCCATTTTGCTATCTGGGTCTCTCTCACTCGTCCGCTCACTCTCTTTCTCTTTCACTCTCTCACGTTCACTCTCCCTCTCTCTCCCTCTCCCTCTCCCTCTCCCTTTCTCTCTCCCCTATCTCGTTCCCTCGCTCTCTCGCTCTCTCTTTCTCTCTCCCCATCTCTCTCTCTTTCTCTCCCATTTTCTATCACTCACTCTCCCTTTTACTATCTCACTCTTTCTCTCTCTATCTCTCTCTCTGTATCTATCTATCTCTCCCACTGAAACTCTCTCTCTTTTTTCTCCCCTCTCGCACTCTCCTCTCTCTCTATCTCTCTCCCAATAACTCTCTCTCTCTCACTCTCTCTCACATCCCCTCCTTTTCTCTCTCTACTTGCTCCCTCTCTCTCACTCCCTTTCCCCTCTCTCTCCCTCCCTTTCCTTCTCTCTCTCCCTCCCTATTTCTCCCTCTCCTCCCATCTTTCTATCTCTCTGTCCCACTCTCCCTCACACTCTCTCATTCTTTCTACCTCCCTCACCCTTTCTCTATTCCTCTCTCCCTTTCTCTCTCTCTCTTCCTCCCTCTCTCACTCGTTCTATCTTCCTCTCTCCCTTGTTCTTTCTCTCTCTCTCCCGCTGTCTATCTCTCTCTCTTTCACTCACTCTCTCACTCTGTCTCCCTCTCAATCCCTCTCTCCCTTTCTCCCTCTCTCCCTTTCTCCCTCTCTAACTTTCTCCATCTATTTTGCTCTTTCTCTCACACAGACACTCGCTCTCTCTCTCTTGCTCTTTCTCTCGTTCTCTCTCTCAATTCTCTCTCTCTCTTACTCTCTCTCCATCTCTCCCACTATTTCGCTCTCTCTATCTCCCACACTCTCCCTCTCTCTCCCTCTTTCTGCCTCTCTTTATCTCTCTGTCTCTCTATGCCTCTGTCTTTCCCCTGCTCTCCCTCTCCTTCCCCCCATTCTCCCTCTCTATTTCTCTCTCTCTCCCTCTCTGTCTCTCTCCCTCCCTCTATCTCTCTCTATCTCTCCCTCTCTCCCTCTCACTCTCTCCCCATATCACTATCTCCCTCCCTCAATCTCTCTCTATCTCTCTTCCCCTCTTTCTCTCACACCCCACTCCCGCTCTCTCTCTCTCTCTCGCTCTCACTCTCTCTCCCGCTATCTCTCTCTCTCTCCCACCCTTTCTCCCTCTCTCTCTCCCATTCTCCCTTTCTCCATCCCTTTCGCTCTCTCTATCTCTCTCTCCCCCTCTCTCTCCCTCTCTCTCTCTCATTCTATTTCTCTCTCTCACACTCTTTCACTCTATCTATCTCACTCACTCTCCCTCCCTCCCCCTTTCTCTCTCTGCCTCTCTCTCACTCACACTCTCTCTCCTGTTATATCTCTCTCTCTCCCACTCTCTCCCTCTCTCCTGTTCTCCCTCTCTCCCTCTCTCCCTCTCGCCCTTTCTCCATCCCTTTCGCTCTCTCTCTATCTCTCTCTCTCTGCCTCTCTCTCTCCCCCTCTCTCTCTCATTCTATTTCTCTCTCTCTCTCCCTACCCCTTTATCTCTCTCTACCTCTCTTGTTCCCTCTACCGCTCTCCCTCCCCTTCTCTCTCACTCTCTCTCCTTCTCTCCCTTCTTCTCCCCACACTCTCTCTCATTCTATTTTTGTCTCTCACTCTCTTTCCCTCTTTCACACTCTTTCGCTCTCTTGATCTCACTTACTCTCCCTCTCTTCCGCTTTCTCACTCTCTCTCTACCTCTTTCTTTCCCTCTCTCCCACTCCTTCCCCCTCTCTCCCGCTCTCTCTACCTCTCTCTCCTTCTCTCTCTCCCCCTCTCTCCCTCTCTCCCTTTCTCCATCTCTCTCTATGCCTCTCTCTCTCCCTCTCTCTACCTCTCTCCGCTCTCTCTACCTCTCTCTCGTTCTCTCCCTTAACTCTCACTCCCTCTGTCTCTCTCCCTCTTTCTCCCCCGCTCACTCTCTCTCACATACACACTCTCCCCATATCACTATCTCTGTATCTCTCTCCCTTTCATCTTCTCTCTCTCCCTCTCGCTCTCTCTTCTCATTCACTCTGTCCCTTCCTTACCCTCTCTCTTCCTTAGTTTTCCTCTCTTCATCTCTGTATCTCTCTCTCCATCTCTCTCCCTCCCCCTCCCTCTCTCTCTCTCACCCTCCCTCTCCCTCCCTCTCTCTAACTATATCTCTCTCTCCATCCCTCTCTTCATCTCTCTCTCTCCCACTCTCCCTCTCTCTTTCTCTCTCCCTCTTGCTATCTCGCTCTTCCTCCCATTGTATCTCTCTCTCTCTCACTAAACCCCTCTCTCTATGTCTCTGTCTCTTTCAACCTCTCTTTATCTCTCACTCTCTTCCCCTCTTGCTCTCTTTCCCCTCCCACTCTCTCACTTTCTCCTTCTCTCTCCCTCCCTCCATCTCTGCTCACTCACACACTCTCTCTCTTGCTCGCTAACTCTCCCTCTCTTTTTCGCTCTCCCTATTTCACTACGTGACTCTCTCTCACTCGTCCTCAGTTTCTTTCTCTCCTCCCCCACTCTGTCTCTCTCATTCACTCTCTCTCTATGTCACTCTCTCTCATTCTCTCTCCCTCTCCCTCTCTCTCCCGCCTATCTCGCTACGTCTCTCTCCCGCTTTCACTTTCTCTCTCTCCCACCCCCCTCTCTCTCCCTCTCTCCCCATATAACTATCTCCCTCTCTAACTTTCTCTATCTCTCTTCACCTCTATCTCTCACGCGCCACTCCCGCTTTCTCTCTCTCACTATCACTCTCTCTCCCACTCTTTCTCTCTATCTATCTCTCTCCTTCTCTCCCACTCTCCCACTCTTGTTCCCTCTCTCACACTTTTTCACTCTATCTATCTCACTAACTCTCCCTCCCTTCCCCTTTCTCTCTCTTTCTATTTCTCTCTCTCACTCTTGTTCCCTCTCTCACACTCTTTCACTCTATCTACCTCACTCACTCTCCCTCCCTTCCCCTTTCTTTCTCTCTGCCTCTCTCTCCCATTATCTCTCGCCCTTCCGCTGTCTCTCCCTCTCTCCCGCTCTCTCCCTCTCCTTGTCTCCCTCTCTCCCTTTCTCCATCCTTTTTGCTCTCCCTATTTCTCTCTCTCTCCCTCTCTCTCCGTCTCTCTCTCTCTCTCGTTCTATTTCTCTTTCTCCCTCCCTACCTCTCTCTCTGCCTCACTCTTTCTCTCTCTCCCTCTCCCTCCCCTTCTCTCTCACTCTCTCCCCTTCTCTCCCTCTCTCTCTCCCTCTCTCTGTCTGATTCTATTTCTTTCTATCACTCTCTCTCCCTCTTTCACACTCTTTCGCTCTCTCTATCTCACCCACTCTCCCTCTCTCCCCATTTCTCTCTCTGCCTCTCTCTTCTCCTCTCTCCCTCTCCCTCCCCCTATTTCCTACACTCCCTATCTCTCTCTTCCTCTCTCTCCCTCTCCCTCTCTCCCTTTCTCCATATCTCTCTCTATGCCTCTCTTTCCCTCGCTCCCTCTTTCTTCCTCTCTCTGTCATCTCCCTCGCTCTCTCTCGTTCTCTCCCTCAACTCTCTCTTGTTCTCTCCCTCAACTCTCACTCTCTCTCTTTCCCTCTTTCTATTTCTCTCTCTCCTTCTCTTTCCATCTCTCCCACTCTTTCACTCTCTTTATCTCCCTCACTCTCCCACTCACTCCCTTTCTCTCCCGCTTTTTATCTCTCCCTGCCTTTCTGTTTCCCTCTCTCCCTCTCCCTCCTCCTTTCTCTCTCCCTCTCCCTCCACTCCCTCACTTTCCCTCTCTCCATCTCTCTATCTCTCTCTCTATGCCACTCTCTCCCTCTTTCTCCCTCTCTCTCTCTCTCTCACACACACGCTCTCCCCATATCACTATCTCTCTCTCTTTCATCTTCTCTCTCTCCCTCTCGCTCTCTCTTCTCATTCCCTCTCTCCCTCTCTCACCCTCTCTCTCCCCCTCTCTCTTTCTCTGTCTCCCTCTCTTCATCTCTCTCTCTCCATCTGTCTCCTTCTCCCTCCATCTCTCTCTCTCACCCTCCCTCTTTCTCCCTCTCCATCCTTCTCTCTAACTCTATCTCTCTCCATCTCTCTCTCTTCATCTCTCTCTCTCCCACTCTCCCACTCTCTTTCTCTCTCTCCCTCTTGCTATCTCGCTCTCCTTCTCTCTGTATCTTTCTTTATCTATCTATCTATCTCACTCAACCTCTTTCTCTATGTCTCTCTCTCTTTCAACCTATCTTTATCACTCACTCTCTTCCCCTCTTGCTCTCTTTCCCCTCTCTCACTCTCTCGCTTTCTCCTTCTCTCTCCCTCCCTCCATCTCTGCTCACTCACTCTCTCTCACTTGCTCGCTCACACTCCCTCTCTTTCTCATCTATCTCTCTCTCACTCGTCCCCACTTTCTCTCTCACTCTCTCATTCACTCTCTCTCTTGTTCAATCTCTCTCTATGTCTCTCTCTCTCCTTCTCTCACCATCTCTCTCGCTCTCCCTCTCCCCTCCCTCTCTCTCTTCTCTATCTCACTCCCTCTCTCTCCCACTCTCTCTTTCTCTCTCCCCCCCTCTCTCTCTCTTTGTCACTCTCTCTTTCTCTCCCACTCTCTGTCACTTTCTCTCCCTTTTACTATCTCACTATTTTTCTCTATCTCTCTCTATCTATCTATCTATCTTTCCAACTGAACCTCTCTATCTATGTCCCCCCTCTCGCTCTCCCTCCTCTCTCTCTCTCTCTCTCTCTCTCTGTCGCTCGCCCAGTCACTCTCCCTCTCTCACTCTCTCTATCCCCATCATGCTATCTCGCTCTCACTCTATCACTCTTTTTCACATCCCCACTTTTTCTCTCTCTAATTGCATTCTTTCTCTCCCCTCTCTCGCTCCCTCTCTCTCCTTCCATTTCCCCCTCTCTCCATCCCTTTCCCCCCCTCTCTCTCCCTCCCTCTCTCTTTCCCACTCTCTCTCTCCCACTCTCTCTTACTCTCTCCCTCCCTCTTGCTATCTCGCTCCATCTCTCTCACTCTCTCTATCTCTATGTCTCTCTTTCTCTATCAATCTCTCCCACTGAACCTCTCTCTCTTTCCCCTTTCTATCCCTCTCTCTCTTCCACTCACTCTCCCTCTCTCCCTTCCTCTATCTCTCAACCTCTCTCTCAATCTATCTCTCTCACTCAACCTCTCTTTCTCTCTTTCTCTCTTTCTCTATCTGTTCAGTCTCTCTCTCTCTCTTTCTCTCTATCTATCTCTTTGTCGCTTTTCCCGCTCTTTCTCTCTCCATCTTTCTATCTCGCTCTCACTCTCTCTCTCCCTCTCTCTTTCTCTCACCATCACTCTCTCTCGTTATCTTTCTTTCTCTCTCTCACTCTCACTCTCACTCTCTATCTCTCTCTCTCTATCTATCAATCTCTCTCACTCTCCCCCTCTCTATCCATGTCTCTCTCTCCCTCTCCCTCCCCCACTCTCTCTCTCTTGTTCACACTCTCTCTCATTCAATATCTCTCTCCCCCACTCGCTCTCTATCTCCCTCTCTCTCCCCATATCATTGTCTCACTCTCTCTCTCACTTCCTTTTTCTCGCCTCCTTTTTCTCTCTCTCTTCCCCCCATTCTCACTCTCCCAATATTATTTTCTCTATCTCTCCTCCCTCTCTCTCACTCTCTCTTTGTCTCTCTCTCTTTCTCTTTCCCTCTCCCTCTCACCCCTTCTCTCTATCTCCATCTCATTCTATCAAGCTCTGACTCACTCTCTATCTCTCTCAATCTCTATCTCTCTCTCCCTGTCCCTCTCCCTCTCCCTCTCTCCCACTCTCTCACTCTCTCACACTCTCTCTCTTTATCTCTCTCCCCCCTCTCTCCCCCCTCTCTCCCTCTTTCTCTCTCGATCACACTCTCTCACTCTCTCTCTCTCCCACTCCCTCTCACTCTCTCTCTTCCTCTTTCTATCTTGCTATCTCTCACTCTCTCTCACTCCCTCTCTATCTATCTCTCCCACTGAACCTCTCTCGCTCCCATCCCTATCGCTCTCTCTCCCCATTCTCTCTCTCTCACTCTCACTCTCGCTCTATCTCTCAACCTCTCTCTCAATATATCTCTCTCATTCAATCTCTCTTGCTCTCTCTTTCTCTATCTTCACACTCTCTCTCTTCCTCCCCTTAGCTCTCCATCTCTCTCTCGCTCTTTCTCTCTCCCTCTCCGTCTCTCTCCCTAACTCAATAGCTCTTTATCTCTCCCTCTCTCTCTCTCACTCTCTCCCCATATCACTATCTCCCTCTCTCACGCCCCACTCTCACTCTCTCTCTCACTCTCACTCTCTACCTTTCTCTCTCTCGCATTTTATTTCTCTCTCACTCTCTTTCCCTTTTTCACACTATTTCTCTCCCTCTATCTCACTCACTCTCCCTCTCTTCCCCTTTCCCTCTCTCCCCCCCTCTCCCTCTCCCTCCCCCTCTCTCCTGATCTCTCTACCTCTCTCTCTTTCTCCCTCTCCCTCTCTCTCCGTCTCCATCTCTCCCTTTCTCCATCTCCCTCTCTCTATGCCTATATTTCTATCCCTCTCTCTGTCTCTCTCCCTCATCTCCCTCGCTCAGAGGAAAAGAAAGTGAGAGAGAGAGTGTGAGGGGGAGAGAGGGAGAGATAGATGGTGAGAGAGGGAGAGAGTGAATGAGAGAGAGAGCCAGAGAGAAAGGGAGAGAGACAGATAGTGAGATGGGGAGAGAGAATGAGAGAGAGAGAGAGAGATTGGGTGTGATAGACAAAGCGAGAGAGAGGGAAGAGGGTGAGGGGGATAGAGAAACGTGGAGAAAGAGAGAGAGGGGGAGAGAGATGGAGAGAGGGAGAGCGAGAGAGAGAGAGAGAGATTGACCGAGAGTGAGAGAGAGAGTGTGCGAGAGAGAGAGAGCCAGAGCCAGAGAGTGGGCAGAGCAAGTGGAGAAAAGAAAGAGAGAGAGAGTTAAAGAGAGAGAGACAAAGATGGAGAGAGAAATAGTTAGATGGGGAGAGAGAAAGAGAGAGGGAGAGTGAGATAGAGGGAGATGTAGAGAGAGCGGGAGAGAGAGAGATAGAGAGAGGGAGAGAGTGTGAGAGAGAGACAGAGAGAGGGAGAGAGACAGAGAGTGTGTGAGAGAGAGAGAGTGTGTGTGTGTGAGAGAGAGACAGAGAGTGTGAGAGAGAGAGACAGAGAGAGGGAGAGAGAGACAGAGAGAGGGAGAGAGGTGTGAGAGAGAGTGAGGGAGAGTGAGGGAGGGGAAGAGAGAGGCAGAGAAAGAGAAAGAGAGTGTGTGTGTGTGTGTGAGATGGACAGAGGAAGAGAGAGGGAGAGAGAGTGAGAGGATGAGAGAGGGAGAGAGTCAATGAGAGAGAGAGAGAAAGAAAGACAGCGAGAGAGTGAGAGAGAGTGAGAGAGAGGTAGATAGTGAGTTGGGGAGAGAGAAAGAGAGAGAGAGGGAGGGAGGGAGAGGGAGGGAGAGGGAGAGTGGGAAAGAGAGAGGTAGAGAGAAAGAGAGAGATAGAGAGAGATGGAGAGAGGGAGAGACTGGGAGAGAGAAATAGAGAGAATGATAGAGAGGGAGAGAGTGAGAGAAAGAAATAGAGGGAGAGAGCCATAGAGAGGGAGGCGGAGGGAGAGAGATGAAGAGAGGGAGAGAGTGGGAGAGAGAGATGGAGAGAGTGAGTGAGAGATAAAAAGAGAGAGTGAGAGAGATGGAGAGAGAGGGAGAGAGGGAGAGCGAGAGAGAGGGAGAGAGAGGGAAAGATTGACCGAGAGTGAGAGAGTGAGAGAGAGAGCAAGAGAGAACGAGAGCGAGAGTGATAGTGGGGGAGCAAGTGGAGAAAAGAGAGAAAGAGAGTTAAAGAGAGAGAGAGAGAGACAGAGAGGGATAGAGAGAAAGTTAGATGGGGAAAGACAAAGAGAGAGGGAGAGTGAGAGAGAGCGGGAGAGAGATAAGGATATAAAGATAGAGAGAGTGTGTGTGAGAGAGAGACAGAGAGAGGGAGAGAGAGTGTGAGAGAGAGAGATAGAGAGAGGGAGAGATAGAGTGTGTGAGAGAGGGAGGGACAGGGAGAGAGGGGAAGAGAGAGGCAGACAAAGAGAGAGAGAAAGAGTGAGATGGAGTGAGGGAGACAGAGGGAGAGAGAGGGTGAGAGAGGGAGAGAGTGAATGAGAGAGAGAGAGAAAGAAAGACAGTGAGAGAGAGTGAGAGAGACAGATAGTGAGTTAGGGAGAGAGAAAGAGAGAGAGAGGGAGAGTGAGATAGAGGGAGATGTAGAGAGAGCGGGAGAGAGATAGAGATATATAGATAGAGAGAGTGTGTGTATGAGAGAGAGATAGAGAGTGTGAGAGAGAGACAAAGAGAGGGAGAGAGACAGAGAGAGACAGAGAGAGACAGAGAGAGGGAGAGAGAGTGTGAGAGAGAGTGAGGAAGAGGGAGAGAGGGGAAGAGAGGGGAAGAGAAAGAGAGAGAGTGTGTGTGTGTGTGAGAGATGGACAGAGGAAGAGAGAGGGAGAAAGAGTGAGAGGGTGAGAGAGGGAGAGAGTCAATAAGACAGAGAGAGAAATAAAGACAGCGAGAGAGTGAGAGAGAGTGAGAGAGAGTGAGAGAGAGGTAGATAGTGAGTTGGGGAGAGAGAAAGAGAGAGAGAGGGAGGGAGGGAGAGGGAGGGAGATGGAGAGTGGGAAAGAGAGAGGTAGAGAGAAAGAGAGAGATAGAGAGAGATGGAGAGAGGAAGAGACTGGGAGAGAGAAACAGAGAGAATGATAGAGAGGGAGAGAGAGTGAGAGAGAGAAATAGAGGGAGAGAGCCATAGTGAGGGAGGCGGAGGGAGAGAGGAAAAGAGTGCGAGAGCGAGAGAGACAGAGGGTTGGAGAGATGGAGAGAGGGAGAGAGAGAGAGTGAAAGAGAGGGAGAGAGGGGGAGATAGGGAGAGAGAGGGAGAGAGTGAGATGGTGAGAGGGGGAGAGAGTGAATGAGAGAGAGAGCCAAAGAGAGAGGGGGAGAGAGATAGATAGTGAGATGGGGAGAGAGAATGAGAGAGAGAGAAAGATTGGGAGTGATAGACAGAGCGAGAGAGAGGGGGAGGAGGGTGAGAGGGATAGAGAAACGTGGAGAAAGAGAGAGAGGAAGGAGAGAGATGGAGAGAGAGATGGAGAGAGTGAGTGAGAGATAAAAGGAGAGAGTGAGAGAGATGGAGAGAGGCAGAGAGGGAGAGAGGGAGAGCGAGAGAGAGGGAGAGAGAGGGAGAGATTGACCGAGAGTGAGAGAGTGAGAGAGAGAGAGCAAGAGAGAGCGAGAGCGAGAGTGATAGTGGGGGAGAAAGTGGAGAAAAGAGAGAGAAAGAGAGTTAAAGAGAGCGAGAGAGAGAGGGAGAGAGATAGTTAGATGGGGAGATAGAAAGAGAGAGGGAGAGTGAGATAGAGGGAGAGTGAGAGAGATCGGGAAAGAGATAGGGATATATAGATAGAGAGAGTGTGTATGAGACAGAGACAGAGATAGGGAGAGAGAGTGTGAGAGAGAGAGATAGAGAGAGGGAGAGATAGAGTGTGTGAGAGAGGGAGGGGGAGGGAGAGAGGGGAAGAGAGCGAGAGAAAGGGGGAGAGAGGGTGAGAGAGGGAGAGAGTGAATGAGAGAGAGAAAGAAAGACAGTGAGAGAGAGTGAGAGAGACAGATAATGAGTTGGGGAGAGAGAAAGAGAGAGAGGGGGGGAGTTAGGGAGTTAGGGAGATCGAGAGAGAGAGAGAGGGAGAGGGAGAGTGGGAAAGAGAGAGGCAGAGAGAAAGAGAGAGATAGAGAGAGAGAGAGATGGGGAGAGGGAGAGAGTGGGAGAGAGAACAGAGAGAATGATAGAGAGGGAGAGAGTGTGAGAGAGAGAGATAGAGGGAGAGAGCCATAGATTGGGAGGCGGAGGGAGAGAGGAAAAGAGAGCAAGAACGAGAAAGGGAGAGAGAGAGATGGTTGGAGAGATGGAGAGAGGGTGAGAGAGAGCGAGAGAGAGCGAGAGAGGGGGAGAGAGGGAGAGAGATAGTGAGAGAGGGAGAGAGTGAGAGAGAGAGACGGAGCAAGAGAGAGAGAGAGTGCGACAAAGAAAGTGTGAGAGCGAGATACCAAGGGGGAAGAGGAATAAGGGAGATGTATATATATAGTGAGATGGGAAGAGAGAGAAAGGGAAAGTGAGAGAGAGGAACAGTGAGAGAGAGAGAGTGAAAGAGAGAGAGGGGGAGAGAGTAAGAGAGAGAGAGCGAAAAAGAGAGAGGGGGAAGAGAGTGAGAGAGAGATAGAAAGAGAGAGGGAGAGCGAGAGTGATGGAGAGAAAGGAAGAGAGAGGGAGAGAGTGAGAGTGAGAGAGAGGGACAGAATGAGAGAGAGCGATAGAGAGGGAGGAAGAGGGAGAGAGGAAAAGAGAGCGAGAGAAAGGGAGAGAGAAAGAGAGAGAGTTGGAGAGATGGATGGTGGGAGAGAGAGCGAGAGAGAGAGCGAGAGAGAGGGAGATAGAGGAAGAGAGTGATAGAAAGAGGGTGAGAGAGAGGGAGAGAGTGAGTGAGAGAGAGCGAGAGAGGGAACAAGAGCGAGAGAGAGAGCGAGAGAGAAAGCGTGAGAGAGAGATAGAGTGGGGGGAAGAGGAATAGAGGAGATATATATATATATATATCTGTGTGTGTGTGTGTGTATATAGTGAGATGGGAAGAGAGAGACGAATAGTAAGAGAGAGGAATAGTGAGAGAGAGCGAAAGAGAGAGAGGGGGAGAGAGTGTAACAGAGAAGTTGAGAGAGAGTGAGAGAGTGGGAGAGATTGTGGGAGAGTGTGAGTGAGAGAGAGAGAACGATAGAGCGGGACGGAAAGGGAGAAATGGAAAGAGAAAGGTAGAGAGAAAGTGAGATTCTATGAGAGAGAGAGAGAGGGAGAGAGGGAGAGAGAGGGAGAGGGAGGGGGAGAGAGTGCGAGAGTGGGGGAGAGAGAGGGAGAGAGAGAAGAGACAGGGCTAGAGTGAGGGAGAGAGTGAGAGAGAAGTGAGAGAGAGTGAGAGAGAGAGAGTGAGAGAGAGAGAGTGAGAGAGAGAGAGTGAGAGAGAGAGACAGAGACAGAGGGATATCAATAGGGGACGAGAGTGAGAGAGAGAGAGACAGAGACAGAGACAGAGGGAGATCAATAGGGGATGAGAGTGAGAGAGAGAGAGAGATAGTGAGATTGGGAGAGAAAGAGGGAGATTGAGAGAGAGGAATAGTGAGAGAGAGAGAGATGGAGATATATAGATAGATTGAGATATAGAGAGAGCTAAAGGGAGAGAGAGAGGGAGGAAGAGAGAGGTGGAGAGAGGGAGAGAGGGAGAGAGCGAGAGAGAGAGAGGGAGAGAGTGAATGTGAGAGAGAGAGAGATGGAGAGAAACAGAAAAGGAGGAGAGAGAGACTGAGAGAGGGAGAAAGAGGGAGAGAGTGAGAGAGAAAGAGGGAGAGAGAGAGAGGGAGAGATGGAGACAGGGAGAGAAACGGAAAGGTTGGGAGAGAGAGTGAGAGAGAGAGAGACGGAGAGACGGAGTGAGAAGGACGAATAGGGGGAGAGAGAGTGAGAGAGAGGTAGAGAGGAAGAGAGAGTGAGAGAGAGAGAAAGAGAGACAAAGAGAGACAAAGAGAGACAAAGAGAGAGAAAGAGAGAGAGAGAGATGGACAAAGAGAGAGAGAGAGAGAGAGAGATGGAGGGAGGGAAAGCAATAGGAAATGAGTGAGAAAGAGTGAGAGAGAGAGATAGTGAGATGGGGAGAGAGAGAGAGAACGAGAGAGAGGAATAGTGAGAGAGAGAGGGAGAGAGACCGATGGAGAGAGGGAGAGAGACAGAGGGAGAGAGAGACAGAGACAGAGACAGAGATGAAGAGAAGAAGAGAGAAGGAGAGAGAGGGAGAGAGGGGGAGAGAGTGGGAGAGAGTGATTGAGAGAGAGTGAGAGAGAGAGAGTGAGAGAGAGGGAGAGAGTGAGAGAGAGAGCGAGAGAGATGGCAAGTAAGAAAGAGAGAGAGATACAGAGATGGGGACAGGGACATAGAGGGAGGGAGAGGGAGAAAGAGAGTGTGAGAGAGGTAGAGAGAGAGAAAGAAAGGGAGCGTGAGAGAGAGGTAGAGAGAGAGAGGGAGAGAGAGCAATACAAAATGAGTGAGGGAAAGTGAGAGAGAGAGAGATAGTGAGATGGGGAGAGAGAGGGAGAGTGAGAGAGAGGAATAATGAGAGAGAAGGAAGGGGAGAGATAGAGAGAGAGATGGAGAGAGGGAGAGAAAGGAAGGGAGAGGGAGAGAGAGGGAGAGTGGGTGAGAGAGGGAGGGAGAGGGAGAGTGGGAGAGAGGTAGAGAGAGAGAGAAAGAGAGAGAGATGGATGGAGAGAGGGAGAGATAGGGAGGGAAAGGGAGAGAGAGAGCGAGAGGGAGGTAGAGAGAGACAGAGATGAAAAGAAGAAGAGAGAAGGAGAGAGAGGGAGAGAGAGGGAGAGAGTGGGAGAGAGTGATAGAGAGAGGGAGAGAGGGAGAGTGAGAGAGAGGGAGAGAGTGAGAGAGGGAGAGAGAGCGAGAGAGATTGCAAGTGAGAAAGAGAGAGAGATACAGAGATGGAGGGAGGGACAGAAAGGGAGGGAGAGGGAGAAAGAGAGTGTGAGAGAGGTAGAGAGAGAAAGAAAGGGAGAGTGAGAGAGAGGTAGAGAGAGAAAGAGAGAGAGAGAGGGAGAGAGCAATACAGAATGAGTGAGGGAGAGTGAGAGAGAGAGAGATAGTGAGATGGGGAGAGAGGGAGAGTGAGAGAGAGGAATAGTGAGAGAGAAGGAAGGGGAGAGATAGAGAGAGATGGATAGAGGGAGAGAGAGGAAGGGAGAGGGAGAGAGAGGGAGACAGGGAGAGAGAGGGAGGGAGAGCGAGAGAGAGGGAGAGTGGGAGAGAGGTAGAGAGAGAGAAAGAGAGAGAGATGGATGGAGAGAGGGAGAGATAGGGAGGGAGAGGGAGAGGGAGAGATAGGGAGGGAGAGGGAGAGGGGGAGAGAGTGATGGAGAGGTAGATAGGGAAAGAGGGAGGGAGAAAGAGCTAGACAGAGCGAGGGAGGGACAAGAGTGAGAGAGAGTGTGAATGAGAGGGAGAGAGAGAGAGAAAGATAGAGAGATAGAGATAGGGAGACTGAGGGAAGGTAAGGGAGACAGAGAGTGAGAGAGGGAGGGAAGGAGACTGGGGGAGAGGTGGAGAGGTAGAAAGAGAAAGAGAAAGAGAGAGAGAGAGAGAGAAACAGAGAGAAAGAGAGAGAGAAAGAGAGAAATAGGGAATGAGAGGGAGAGATAGAGATAGAGAGATAGAGAGATAGAGATAGGGAGACTGAGGGAAGGTGGGAGAGAGTGAAAGAGGGAGGGAGGGAGACTGAGGGAGAGGTGGAGAGGTAGAAAGAGGAAGAGAAAGAGAGAGAGAGAAAGAGAGAGAGAGAGAAAGAAAGAGAGAAATTGGGACAAAGAGGGAGAGAGAGTGAGAGAGAGCGAGAGAGGGGAGGGAGAGGGAGGGAGAGGGAGAGAGAGATAGTGAGATGGGGAGAGAGTGAGAGAGTGAGAGAGAGGAATAGTGAGAGAGAAGGAAGGGGACATATAGAGACAGATGGACAGAGGGAGAGAGAGGAAGGGAGAGGGAGAGAGTGGGAGACAGGGAGAGAGAGGGAGGGAGAGGAAGAGAGAGGGAGAGTGGGAGAGAGGTAGAGAGAGAGAAAGAGAGAGAGAGATGGATGGAGAGAGGGCGAGATAGGGAGGGAAAGGGAGAGAGAGAGTGAGAGGGAGGTAGAGAGAAACAGAGATGAAGAGAAGAAGAGAGAAGGAGAGAGAGGGAGAGAGAGGGAGAGAGTGGGAGAGAGTGATAGAGAGAGAGTGATAAAGAGAGAGTGAGAGAGAGGGAGAGAGTGAGAGAGAGGGAGAGAGTGAGAGAGAGAGCGAGAGAGATGGCAAGTGAGAAAGAGAGAGATATATAGATAGATAGATAGATAGATAGATAGAGAGAGAGAGAGAGAGAGAGAAATAGGGAGAGAGAGGGAGAGAGTGAGAGAGAGTGAGAGAGGGGGAGGGAGAGGGAGGGAGAGGGAGAAAAAAAGGTCGAGAGAGAGACAAAGAGAGAGAGAGACATAGGGAGAGAGAGGGAGAGAATGGGTAAGAGTGGGATAGAGTGAATGAGAGAGAGAGATAGAGAGAGAGATGGAGTGAAGGTGAATGGGGGAGAAAATGGGAGAGAGTGACTGAGAGAGAGGAAGAGAGAGTGATAGAGAGAGAGTGAGACAGAGAGAGTGATAGATAGAGAGAGAAAGATGGATGGAGAGAGGGAGAGATAGGGAGGGAGAGGGAGAGAGAGAGTGAGAGGGAGGTAGAGAGAGACAAAGACAGAGATGAAGAGAAGAAGAGAGAAGGAGAGAGAGGGAGAGAGGGAGAGAGTGGGAGAGAGTGATAGTGAGAGAGTAATAGTGAGAGAGTGAGAGAGAGGGAGAGAGTGAGAGAGACAGAGAGAGAGAGAGATGGCAAGTGAGAAAGAGAGAGAGATACAGAGATGGAGAGAGGGAGGGAGAGGGAGAAAGAGAGTGTGAGAGAGGTAGAGAGAGAAAGAAAGGGAGAGTGAGAGAGAGGTAGAGAGAGAAAGAGAGAGAGAGGGAGAGAGCAATACAGAATGAGTGAGGGATAGTGAGAGAGAGAGAGATAGTGAGATGGGGAGAGAGAGGGAGAGTGAGAGAGAGGAATAGAGAGAGAGAAGTAAGGGGAGAGATAGAGAGAGATGGAGAGAGGGAGATAGAGGAAGGGAGAGGGAGAGAGGGATAAAGAGGGAGGGAGAGGGAGAGAGAGGGAGAGTGGGAGAGAGGTAGAGAGAGAGAGAAAGAGAGAGAGAGATGGATGGAGAGAGGGAGAGATAGGGAGGGAGAGAGAGTGATGGAGAGGTAGATAGAGAAAGAGAGAGGGAGAAAGAGCTAGGGAGAGTGCGAGGGAGGGACAAGAGTGAGAGAGAGTGCGAATGAGAGGGAGAGAGAGAGGGTGAGAGAGGGAAGGAGGGAGACTGAGGGAGAGGTGGAGAGGTAGAAAGAGAAAGAGAGAGAGAGGGGGGAGAGAGATGGTGAGAGTGGGAGAGAGTTAATGAGAGAGAGATGGAGAGAGGGAGAGAGGGGGAGAAAGAAGGAGAGAGACTGAGAGAGAGGGGGAGAGAGTGAGAGGGAGAGAGGGAGATAGTGAGTGAGTGAGTGAGAGAGAAAGAGAGAGAGGGTGAGAAAGCAATAAGGGATGAGTGAGTGAGAGTGAGAGAGAGAGATAGTAGAGAGGGAGAGTGAGAGAGAGGAATAATGAGAGAGAGAGGGGGAGAGTGAGAGAGAGGGAGAGAGAAGGAGGGAGTGGGAGGGAGAGGGAGAGTGGGAGAGAGGTAGAGAGAGATAGAGAGAGAGGTAGAGAGAGTGAGAGAGGAAGAGAGGAAGAGAGATAGAGAGGGATGTAGTGAGGGAGACAGAGGGGGAGAGAGTGAGAGAGAGAGGGTGAGAAAAGGGGGAAAGTGAATGAGAGAGAGAGAGAGATAAAGTGAGAAAGAAAGAGAGGGAAAAAGAAAGCGAGAGAGAGAGAAATGAGAAAGATTAAGAAAGAGATGGGGAGAGAGAGTGAGAGATAGAGAGAGATGGAGGCAGGGAGACAGGGAGATAGAGGGAAGGAGAGGGAGAGAGAGAATGTGAGATTGGAGAAGGTGAACAAAAGTGAGAGAAAGACAGAGAGAGAAGAGAGACAAATAGTGAGATGGAGATAGAGAGAGAGGGAGAATGGGGGAGAGCGAGAGAGTGGGAGGGAGTGGGAGAGAGGGAAAGAGAGGGGGAATAGATAGAGGGAGAGAGAGATGGAAGAGAGTGATATAGAGAGAGCGAGAGAGGGGGAGAGAGAGAGATAGAGTGAGAGAGTGAGACAGAGAGAGCGAGAGAGATGGCGAGAGAAAGTGAGATGAGGTGAGTCAGAGAGAGGGAGTGTGAGAGAGAGGAATAGTGAAGGAGGGAGAGAGAGAGAGAACGAGAGAGGGAGGGAGGGAGAGAGCGAGAGGGAGGGAGGGAGTGGGAGAGAGGTGGAGAGAGGGAGACAAAGGGAGAGAGAGGGTGAGAGAGGGAGAGAGTAATGAGAGAGAGAAATGGAGAGATAGAAGAAAGAGAGAAAAAGAATCTAAGAGAGAGAGATATAAATAGTGAGATGGGGAGAAAGAGAGGGAGGGAGAGAGAGAGAGAGAGTTTGATAGCGAGAGTGAGATGGGGAGAGAGAGAGCGAGTGAGAGATAGGGACAGAGAGGGAGGGAGATAAACAGAGAACTAGGGACAGAGAGGGAGAGAGATAGAGATATATGGATAGATAGATAGATAGATAGACGGATAGATAAGTAGATAGATAGATAGATAGAGAGGGAGAGAGATAGAGATATATAGATAGATTGATAGAGAGAGAGAGAGAAAATAGGGACAGAGAGGCAGAGAGAGAGGGAGGCAGAGGGAGAGAGAGAGAAAATGAGGTAGAGAGAAAGCGAGGGAGAGGGAGAGAGGGAGAGAGACAAAGGTAGAGAGAGGGAAAGAATGGGAAAGAGTGACTAAGAGAGAGGAAGAGAGAGAGAGTTGATAGAGAGAGAGAGTGAGAGAGAGAGAGAGAGAGAGATATAGTGAGATGGGGAAAGAGAGAGGGAGAGTGAGACAGAGTATTAGTGAGAGAGAGGGGGGAGAGAGAGATGGAGAGAGGGAGAGAAAGGGACGGAGAGGGAGAGAAGAGAACCGGAGAGAGAGATGGAGAGAGGGAGAGAGAGTGATAGAGAGGGAGAGAGAGAGGAAGAGAGAGTGAGAGAGAGAAAGAGAGACAGAGAAAGAGAGAGAGGGAGGGAGAGCAATAGGGAATGAGTGGGAGAGAGTGAGAGAGAGACAGAGAGTGAGAGAGAGATAGTGAGATGGATAGAAAGAGAGAGTAATAGTGAGAGAGAAGGGGCAGAGAGGTAGAGAGAGATGGAGAGAGGGAGAGAGAGTGAAAGAGGCGTAGAGAGGGAGAAAGAGAGAGAGAGAGATGGAGGGAGGGAGAGCAATAGGGAATGAGTGAGAAAGAGTGAGAGAGAGAGATAGTGAGATGGGGAGAGAGAGAGGGAGAACGAGAGAGAGGGAAAGTGAGAGAGTTGGAGAGAATAAGAGAGAAGGAGGGGAGGGAGAGAGAGGGAGAGAGTGAGAGAGAGCGATAGAGAGAGGGAGAGTGAGAGAGAGGGACAGAGTGAGAGAGAGAGAGAGCGAGAGAGATTGCGAGTGAGAAAGTAAGAGTGAGAGAGAGATGGAGAGAGGGAGAGAGAGGGAGGGAGAGGGAGAAAGAGAGTGTGAGAGAGAGGTAGAGAGAGAAAGAGGGAGAGAGTGAGAGAGAGGTGGAGAGAGAAAGAGAGAGTGAGTGAGAGAGAAAGAGGGAGAGAGTGAGAGAGAGGTAGAGAGAGAAAGAGAGAGTGAGTGAGAGAGAGGTAGAGAGAGAAAGACAGAGAAAGAGAGAGAGAGTGAGGGAGAGATAGAAATACAGAATGAGTGAGTGAGATTGTGAGAGAGAAGAGATAGTGAGATGGGGAGAGAGAGGGAGAGGGAAAGAGAGGAATAGTGAGAGACACGGAGGGGGAGGGATAGAGAGATGGAGAGAGGAAGAGAGAGGAAGGTAGAGGGAGAGAGAGTAAGAGGGACGTAGAAAGAGAGAGAGAGATAGAGAGAAATAGGGACAGAGAGAGATAGAGATAGATAGATAGAGAGAGGGAGAGAGATAGAGATATATTTATAGATAGATAGAGAGAGAGAGAAAGAGAGATAGAGATAGAAATAGGGATAGAGAGGGAGAGAGAGCGAGAGAGAGCGAGAAAGGGGGAGGGAGAGGAAGGGAGAGGGAGAAAAAGAGGTAGAGAGAGAGACAAAGAGAGAGACAAAGGGAAAGAGAGGTAAAGAATAGGTAAGAGTGGGATAGAGTGAATGAGAGAGACGACAGAGAGAGAGACAAAGGGAAAGAGAGGGAGAGAATGGGTTAGAGTGGGATAGAGTGAATGAGAGAGAGGACAGAGAGGGAGACAAAGGGAAAGAGAGGGAGAGAATGGGTAAGAGTGGGATAGAGTGAATGAGAGAGAGGACAGAGAGAGAGAGAGATGAAGAGAAGGTGACTGGGGGAGAAAATGGAAGAGAGTGACTGAGAGAGAGGAGGAGAGAAAGAGAGAGATTGAGAGAGAGAGAGAGAGAGAGTGAGAGAGGGGTTGAGAGGGAGAAAGAGAGAGAGAGAGATGGAGGGAGGGAGACCAATAGGGAATGAGTGAGAAAGAGTGAGAGAGAGAGATAGTGAGTTGGGGAGAGAGAGAGGGAGAATGAGAGAGAGGGATAGTGAGAGAGAGGGGGGGAGAGAGATAGTTGGAGAGAGGGAGAGCGAGGGAGGGAGGGGGAGAGAGAGAGTGAGAGGGAGGTAGAGAGAGATATAGAGAGATGTAGAGAATAAGAGAGAAGGAGGGGGAGGGAGAGAGAGGGAGAGAGTGGAAGAGAGTGATAGAGAGAGGGAGAGTGAGAGAGAGGGACAGAGAGAGAGAGCGAGAGAGATGGCGAGTGAGAAAGTGAGTGAGAGAGAGAGATAGAGAGAGATGTAGAGAATAAGAGAGAAGGAGGGGGAGAGAGGGATGGAGAGGGAGAGAGAGGGATGGAGAGGGAGAAAGAGAGTGTGAGAGGGAGGTAGAGAGAGAAAAAGGGAGAGAGTGAGAGAGAGGTAGAGAGAGAAAGAGAGAGTAAGTGAGAGAGAGGTATAGGGAGAGATAGCAATACACAATGAGTGAGTGAGATTGTCAGAGAGAGAGATAATGAGATGGGCAGAGAGAGAGGGAGAGGGAAAGAGAGGAATAGTGAGAGAGAGGGAGCGGGAGCGATAGAGAGAGATGGAGAGAGGAAGGTGGAGGGAGAGATAGAGTAAGAGGGACGTAGAAAGAGAGGGAGAGAGATAGAGAGAGAAATAGGGACAAAGAGGGAGAGAGATAGGGACAGAGAGAGAGAGATAGACAGAGATAGATAGATAGAGAGATAAAGAGATAGAGGGAGAGAGATAGAGATATATTGATAGATAGATAGATAGAGAGATAGAGAGAGAGAAAAATAGGGACATAGAGGGAGAGAGAGAGAAAGAGAGGGGAAGAGAGAGGGAGGGAGAGGGAGAAAAAGAGGTAGAGAGAGAGACACAGAGAGAGGCAAAGGGAGAGAGTGGGAGAGAATGGGTAAGAGTGGGATAGAGTGAATGAGAGAGAGAGATAGAGAGAGAGAGATGAAGAGAAGGTGAGTGTGGGAGAAAATTGTAGAGAGTGACTGAGAGAGAGGAAGAGAGAAAGAGAGAGAGTGAGAGATAGGGAGAGATTGAGTGAGAGAGAGAGCGAGAGAGAGCGAGAGAGGGGGAGGAAGAGGGAGGGAGAGGGAGAAAAAGAGGTAGAGAGAGACAAAGGGAGAGAGAGGGAGAGAATGGGTAAGAGTGGGATAGAGTGAATGAGAGAGAGAGAGACAGAGAGAGAGAGAGAGAGATGAAGAGAAGGTGAGTGGGGGAGAAAATGGTAGAGAGTGATTGAGAGAGAGGAAGAGAGAAAGAGAGTGAGTGATAGAGAGAGAGTGAGAGAGAGGGAGAGATGGACAAAGAGAGAGACAAAGAGAGAGTGATGGAGGGAGGGAGAGCAATAGGAAATGAGTGAGAAAGAGTGAGACAGAGTGTTAGAGAGAGATAGTGAGATGGGGAGAGAGAGAGCGAGAACGAGATAGAGGAATAGTGAGAGAGAGAGGGAGGAGAGACCGATGGACAGAGGGAGAGAGAGGGAGGGAGAGGGAGAGAGAGTGAGAGGGAGGTAGAGAGAGACAGAGACAGAGATGAAGAGAAGAAGAGAGAGGGAGAGAGAGGGAGACAGTGGGAGAGAGTGATACATAGAGAGAGTGAGTGAGAGGGAGTGAGTGAGAGAGAGATATATATAGTGAGATGGGGAAAGAGAGAGGGAGAGTGAGACATAGTATTAGTGAGAGAGAGGGAGAGATATATATATATAGTGAGATGGGGAAAGAGAGAGGGAGAGTGAGAGAGAGTATTAGTAAGAGAGAGTGGGAGAGAGAGAGATGGAGAGAGGGAGAGAAAGGGACAGAGAGGGAGAGAGGAGAGTGAGAGAGGCGAGAGGGAGATGGAGAGAGTGACAGAGAGGAAGAGAGAGTGAGAGAGAGAGAGAATGAGAGACAGAGAAAGAGAGAGAGAGGGAGGGAGAGCAATAGGGAATAAGTGGGAGAGAGTCAGAGAGAGACAGATAGTAAAATGGATAGAAAGAGAGAGTAATAGTGAGGGAGAGGGGGACAGTGGTAGAGAGAGAGATGGAGTGAGGGAGGGAGAAAGTGAGAGAGGGGTAGAGAGGGAGAAAGAGAGGGAGAAAGAGAGAGGGAGAGCAATAGGGAATTAGTGAGATAGAGTGTGAGAGAGAGTGAGAGAGAGATAGTGAGATGGGAAGAGAGAGAGGGAGAACGAGAGAGAGGGATAGTGAGAGAGAGGGGGAGAGAGATAGTTGGAGAGAGGGAGAGCGAGGGAGGGAAGGGGAGAGAGAGTGAGAGGGAGGTAGAGAGATAGAGAGAGATGGAGAGAATAAGAGAGAAGGAGGGGGAGGGAGAGAGAGGGAGAGAGTGATAGAGAGAGGGAGAGTGAGAGAGAGGGACAGAGAGAGAGAGCGAGAGAGATGGCGAGTCAGAAAGTCAGTGAGAGAGAGAGAGATTGAGAGAGGGAGAGAGAGGGGAGAGAGGGAGAAAGAGAGTTTGAGAGAGAGGTAGAGAGAGAAAGAGGGAGAGAGTGAGAGTGAGGTAGAGAGAGAAAGAGAGAGTGAGTGAAAGAGAGGTAGAGAGAAGGACAGAGAAAGAGAAAGAGAGTGAGGGAGAGATAGCAATACAGAATGAGTGAGAGAGATTGTGAGAGATAGAGAATGTGAGAGAGAGATAGCTAGATGGGGAGAGAGAGAGGGAGAGGGAAAAAGAGGAATAGTGAGAGAGAGGGTGGGGGAGAGATAGAGATAGATGGAGAGAGGAAGTGAGAGGAAGGTAGAGGGGGAGAGAGAGTAAGAGGGAGGTAGAAAAAGAGAGAGAGTGTGTGTGAGAGAGAGAAATAGGAACAGAGAGGGAGATAGATAGGGACAGAGAGAGATATAGAGATAGATAGATAGATAGAGAGAGAGGGGGAGAGAGAGATAGAGAGAAATAGGGAGAGAGAGTGAGAGAGGGGGAGGGAGGGAGGGAGAGGGAGAAGAAGAGGTAGAGAGAGAGAGGCAGAGAGAGACAAAGGGAGAGAGAGGGAGAGAATGGGTAAGAGTGGGATAGAGTGAATGAGAGAGAGAGACAGAGAGAGAGAGATGGAGAGAAGGTGGGTGGGGGAGAAAATTGGAGAGAGTGACTTAGAGAGACGAAGAGAGAAAGAGAGAGAGGAAGAGTGATAGAGAGAGAGTGAGTGAGATGGAGAAATTGAGAGAGAGAGAGATAGTGAGATGGGGAGAAAGAGAGGGAGTGTGAGAGGGAGTAATAGATAGAGAGAGGGAGAGGGAGAGATAGAGACAGGGAGAGAAAGGGAGGGAGTGGGAGAGAGAGTGAGAGAGAGAGAAAGAGAGAGAGAGAGAGAGAGACGGAGGGATGGAGAGAGGACGAATAGGGAGAGAGAGAGTAAGAGAGAGGTAGAGAGAGGAAGAGTGAGTGAGAGAGAGAGAGAGACAGAGAAAGAGAGAGAGGGAGGGAGAGCAATAGGGAATGAGTGGGAGAGAGTGAGAGAGAGACAGAGAGTGAGAGAGAGATAGTAAGATGGAGAGAAAGAGAGAGTAATAGTGAGAGAGAGAGAGGGGGGAGGGAGAGATAGAGAGAGTGAGAGAGACAAAGAGATGGAGAGAGGGAGAGGGAGAGAGAGTGAAAGAGAGGTAGAGATGGACAAAGAGAGAGAGAGAGGGAGAAAGAGAGAGAGATGGATGGAGGGAGAGCAATAGGAAATCAATGAGAAAGAGTGAGAGATAGAGTTAGAGAGAGATAGTGAGATGGGGAGAGAGAGTGAGAACGAGAGAGAGGAATAGTGAGAGAGAGAGGGGGAGAGGTAGAGAGAGTGAGAGAGACAGAGAGATGGAGAGAAAGAAAGAGAGAGAGAGCGAGTGTGGGGTGAGAGAGAAAGAGGGAAAGAGTGACAGAGAGAGAGTGAGAGAGGTAGATTGAGAGAGAGAGCGCTGGAGAGAGAAGGGAGAGAGATAGAGAATGAGAGGGAGAGTGAGAGTCAGAGAGAAAGAAAGAGCAAGAGAGAGAACGGAATAAAGAAAGGGAGAGGGAGAGCGAGAGAGAGAGATCAAGAAGGAGAGAGGCAGAGAGAGCGAGAGAGAGGGAGAGAGGGGACACAGAGGGAGAGAGAGGGAGAGAGGGAATGAGATAGAGAGAAAGAGAGAGAGAGAAGGAGAATGAGAGAGAGAGACAAATAGTGAGATTTGGAGAGAGAACGGAGAGAGCGAGAGAGAGAGAGATAGAGAGAGACGGAGAGAGGGAAAGAGAGTGGGAGAGAGAAATAGAAAGAGAGACTGGGAGTTTAGATAGATCGAGAGAGAGAAAGGGAGAGAGGGAGAGAGAGAGAGATGAAGAGTGAGACCTAGAGAGAAAGTAAGAGAGAGAGAACGGAATAAAGAGAGGGAGAGGGAGAGAGAGCGAAAGAGAGAGAGAAGGAGAGAGGCAGAGAGAAGGAGAGGAGAGAAAGTGAAAAAGAGAGAGAGAGAGCGACGGGGAAAGAGAGGGAGAGAGAGATGGTGAGAGTGGGGGAGAGTGAATGAGCGAGAGAGCCAGAGAGAAAGTACGAGAAAGAGAGAGAGAGATAGAGAGAGAGGGAGAGAGATAGATAGTGAGATAGGGAGAGAGAATGAGAGAGGGGGGAGAGAGTGATAGAGAGAGTGAGAGAGGGAGAGATAGAGAGAGAGTGAGAGAGAGGGAGAGAGAGAGCGAGAGAGAAAGAGTGAGAGAGATATAGAGAGGGGGGGAGAGAAATATAGGATATATATATATATATAATGAGATGGGAAGAGAGAGGGATAGTAAGAGAGGGGAATAGTGAGAGAGAGAGGGAAAGAGAGAGAGGGGGAGAGAGTGAGAGAGAGGGTGAGAGAGGGAGAGAGTGAGTGAGAGATAGAGAGAGAGAGGGAGAGTGAGAGTGAAGGAGAGTGAGGAAGATAGAGAGCAAGGGAGAGGGAGAGAGAGGGTGAGAGTGGGAGCGAGAGAGAGAGTGAGAGAGTGAAAGAGAGAGAGCGAGAGGGAGAGAGTGAGAGCGAGAGAGAGTGACAACGAGAGCGAGAGAAAGAGAGTGAAAGAGATAGAGAGAGATAGTTAGATGAGGAGAGTGAGAGAGAGAGGACAGTGAGAGAGAGGGAGAGTGAAAGAGAGGGAGAGAGATAGAGATAGATAGATGGAGAGAGAGAATGAGAGGGAGAGAGAGAGAGGGAGAGGGAGAGAGGAAGAGAGAGGCAGAGAAAGAACGAGAGAGAGAGAAAGACTGAGATGAAGAGAGGGAGATAGAGGGAGAGAGAGGGAGAGAGAGATGGAGAGAAAAAGAAAGTAAACGAAAGAGAGAGACAGAGAGAAAAAGATAGTGAGATGGGGAGAGAGAAAGAGAGAGGGAGAGACAGAGATAGTCTGAGAGAGGGAGGTAGAGGGAGAGAGGAAAAGAGAGAGGCAGAGAGAGAGAGAGAGATGGAGAGTGGGAGAGAGTGGGAGATAAAGAGTGAGAGAGAGGGAGAGAGTGAGAGAGAGAGAGAGCGAGAGAGGGAGTGAGAGTGAGAGAGAGCGAGAAAGAAATATATATATAGAGAGAGAGAATGAGAGCAATAGGGGATGAGTGAGAGAGAGTGAGAGAGAGATAGTGAGATGGGGTGAGAGAGAGGGAGAGTGAAAGTGAGAGAGGGAGAGAGAAATGGAGAGAGTGAGAGAGAGGGACGGAGAGGGAGAGAGAGAGTGAGAGAGAGATAGAGAGAAAGAGAGAGAGGGATAGAGAGAAGGGGAGGGATACGGAGAGAAGGAAAGAGAGAGGCATAGAGAGAGAGGGGGGATAGAGAGAGGGAGAGGGATAGGGAGAGAAGGAAAGAGAGGCATAGAGAGAGAGAGAGTGATAAAGAGCGGGAGAGAGCGGGAGAGTGAGGGAGATAGAGAGAGCAAAAGAGTGGGAGTGAGGGAAAGAGAGTGAGAGAAAGGAATAGAAAGGGAGAGAGAAAGAGAGAGAGAGAGAGTTGAGAGAGTGTTGAGAGAGAGAATGAGAGAGAGAGCGAGTGAGAGAGAGAGATAGCAAAAGAGATGGAGAAAGTTAGAGAGGGAGAAAGGGAGAGAGGGAGAGTGAGAGAGGGTGGGAGTGAGAGAGAGGAACAGAAAGGGAGAGAGTGAGTGAGAGAGAGAGATAGCGGGAAAGAGGGCAAGAGCGAGAGAGATAGAAAGAGAGAGCGAGAGTGGGGTGAGAGAGAAGGAGGGGAAGAGAGACAATGAGAGTGTGAGAGAGAGATATAGCGAGAGAGAGCGCGAGAGAAAGAGAGGGGAGAGAGAGGAATAGAGAGCAAGAGAGAAAGTAAGAGAGAGAGAGGGAGAGTGGGGGGAGGGAGAGGGAGAGAGGGAAAGAGAGGGGCATTGAGAGAGACCGAGATAAAAGAGTGGGAGAGAAAAGGAGAGAGAGGGTGAAATATGGGAAAGAGGGAAAGAGAGTGAGAGAGGGAAATAGAAAGAGAGCGAGTGAAGAGAGAACGGGGGAGTGTGAAAAAGAGAGCAAAAGAGGTGGACAAAGTTAGAGAGGGAGAAAGGGAGAGAAGGAGAGAGGGAGAGGGAGGGAGCGAGAGAGGGGGAGAGAGAGTGATTGAAAGAGAGAGAAAAAGAGAGAGAGCGGGGTGAGAGACAAAGAGGGGAAGAGGGACAATGAGAGAGTGAGAGAGATAGATAGCAAGAGAGAGGAAAAGTGAGAGCCAGAGAGAAAGTAAGAGAGAGAGTGAGGGGGAGAGAGATGGAGGGAGGGAGNCAGAGAGAGAAAGTGAGCGAGAGATAAAGAGCGAAAGTGAAAGGGAGAGAAAGGGAGAGAGACGGAGAGTGATGGAGATAGAAAGAGTGAAAGAGTGGCAGAGAGGGAAAGAGATTGAGAGAGAGAAATAGAAAGAGAGAGAGAGAGAGTTGAGATAGAATGAGAGAGAGAGCAAGGGAGAGAGAGGGAGAGAGGGAGAGAGAGGGGCATAGAGAGAGAGATGGGGAGAGGGAGAGAGAGAGGGAGATAGGGGGAAGGGAGAGGGAGAAAGGGAAAGAGGGAGGCAGAGAGAGAAAGAGAGAGAGAGAGATAAAGAGTAGGAGAGAAAGGGGGAGAGAGGGAGAGTGAGTGAGATAGAGTGAGGGAAAGAGTGTGAGAGAGGGAGAGAGAGTGAGAGATAGCGGGAGAGAGGGAGAGAGAGGCAGAGGGTGGCTAGAGAGAATGAGGGGAAGAGAGATAGCGGGAGAGAGAGAGAGAGCGGGAGTGGGGCGAGAGAGAAAGATGGGAAAAGTGACACGGAGAGAGTGCGAGAGAGAGATCGTGATATGGGGAGAGAGTGAGAGAGAGATGGTCGGGGGAGAGAGGGAGAGAGGGAGGCATAGAGGGAGAGAAATGGAGAGAGGGAGAGGGAGGGAGTGGGGGTGAGAGAGAGAGGCACAGAGAGGGGGAGGGATAGGGAGAGATGGAAAGAGAGAGGCATAGACAGAGAGAGGGAGAGTGAGGGAGATAGAAAGAGCGAAAGAATGGGAGAAGGGGAAAGAGAGTGAGAGAGAGAAATGGAGAGAGAGAGAGAGCTAGGGAGAGAGAGAGCGAGAGAGGGAGAGAGAGAGAGAGTGAGCAACAGAGATGGAGAAAGGGAGAGAGGGTGAGAGGAAGAGGGAGGGAGCGAGAGAGAGGGAAAGAGAGTGAGAGAGTAAGTGTGAGGGAGAGAAAGAGAGAGAAGGAGAGAGAGAAAGAGAGCGAGAGATAGCGGGGGAGAGCGGGAGAGGGGGAGAGTGAGAGAGAAAGAGAGACAGAGAGAGTGAGAGAGATAGATTGAGAGGGAGCACTAAGGAGAGATAGGAGAGAGATAGAGAGTGAGAGGAAGAGTGAGAGCTAGAGAGAAAGAAAGAGCGAGAGAGAGAACATAATAAAGAGAGGGAGAGGGAGAGCGAGAGAGAGAGATCGAGAAGGAGAGAGGCAGAGAAAGGGAGAGAGTGAGAGAGAGGGGAGATAGAGGGAGAGAGTGAATGAGAGAGAGAGAGAAAGCGAGAGAAGGAGAGTGAGAGAGAGAGAGACAAATAGTGAGATGGGGAGAGAGAACGGAGAGAGCGAGAGAGAGCCAAAGGGATGGAGAAAGGGAGAGAGGGAGTGAGGGAGAGAGAGGGAAAGAGAGAGGGAGTGAGGGAGAGAGAGGGAAGAGAGAGAAAGAGAGAGCCAGAGATAGTGGCAGAGAGGGCGAGAGCGAGAGAGAGAGAGCTAGGGAGAGAGAGAGCGAGAGAGGGAGAGAGAGAGAGCGAGCAACAGAGATGGAGAAAGGGAGAGCGAGAGAGAGAGATCGAGAAGGAGAGAGGTACAGAAAGGGAGAGAGAGTGAGAGATTGGGAGAGAGAGGGGAGATAGAGGGAGAGAGTAAGAGAGTGAATGAGAGAGAGAGAGAGAGAAAGAGAGAAAGCGAGAGAAGGAGAGTGAGAGAGAGAGAGACAAATAGTGAGATGGGGAGAGAGAATGGAGAGAACGAGAGAGAGAGCCAAAGAGATGGAGAAAATGTAAGAGGGAGTGAGGGAGAGAGGGGAAAGAGAGAGAAAGAGAGAGCCAGAGATAGTGGGAGAGAGGGTGAGAGCGAGAAAGAGAGAGACAGAGAGTGAGAGAGTTAGCGAGAGTGGGGCGAGAGAGAAAGAGGGGAAGAGAGATAGAGAGAGAGTGAGAGAGATAGATAGTAAGAGAAAGTGCAGGAGAGGGAGGTGAGAGAGAGAGAGAGGAAGAGTGAGGCCCAGAGAGAAAGTAAGAGAGAGAGAGAGAACGGAATAAAGAGAGGGAGTGGGAGAGAGAGACAGAGAGATTCTCTCTCTCTCACAGTCTCTCTCTCGTTCTCTCCCTCATCTCTATCTCTCTCTCCCTTTCTATTTCTCTCTCTCACTTTCTTTCCATCTCTCCCATTCTTTCACTCTCTCTATCTCCCTCACTCTCTCTATCTCCCTCACTCTCCCACTCTCTCCCTTTCTCTCCCTTTCTCTCCCGCTTTTTATCTCTCTCTCTTTGCCTCTCCCCTTCTCTCTCCCTCTCACTCCCCTTGTCTCTCTCCCTCTCGCTCCCTCTCCCTCTCTCTCTCCATCTCTCTCCCTCTCTCTCCATTTCTCTCCCTTTTCACTCCGTCACTTTCTCCTTCTCTCTCCCTCCGTCCATCTCTGCTCACTCACTATCTCTCTCTTGCTCATCACTCTCCCTCTATTTCTCTCTCTCCCTATTTCGCTATATGTCTTTCTCTCACTCGTCCCCACTTTCTCTCTCTTGTCCCCCACTCTCTCTCTTGTTCACTCTATCTCTGGTTCACTCTCTCTCTTTATGTCTCTCTCTCTATCTCCTCTCTCCCTCTCTCTCGCTCTCCCTCTCCTTCTGTCTCTCTTCTCTATCTCACTCCCTCTCTCTCCCGCTCTCTCTCTCTTTCTCTCCCACTCTCTGTCACTCTCTCTCCCATTTACTCTCTCACTCTTTATCTCTATCTCTCTCTCTCTCTCTATCTATCTTTCCAACTGAACCTCTCTCTATGCCCCCTCTCTCGCTCTCTCTGCCTCTCTCCGTCATCTCCCTCTCTCTTTGTCCCTCACAGTCTCTCTCTCTCGTTCTCTCCCTCAATTCTCTCTCTCTTCCTTTCTATTGCTCTCTCTCAATCTCTTTCCATCTCTCCCACTCTTTCACTCTCTGTATCTCCTTCACTCTCCCACTCTCTCCCTTTCTCTCCTGCTCTTTATCTCTCTCTCTGCCACTCTCTTTCCCTCTCTCCCTCTCCATCCCCCTTTCTCTCTCCCCTTTTCTCTCTCCCTCTCCCTCTCTCTCCCTCTCTTCATCTCTCTCTCTATGCCTCTCTCTCCCTCTCTCCCTCTTTCTCTCTCTCTTCTCATTCACTCTCTCCCTCTCTCACCCTCACTCACTCCCTCTCACTTGCTTTGTCTCTCTCTCTTCATCTCTCTCCATCTCTCTCCCTCTCCCTCCATCTCTCTATCTCTCGCCCTCCCCCTCTCTCCCTCTCCTTCCATCTCCCAAACTCTCTCTCCATCTCTCTCTCTCCCACTCTCCCTCTCTCACTCTCTCTCCCTCTTGCTATCTCACTCTTCCTCTCTCGCTCTCCCTCTCTCTCTCTATCTATCTATCTCTCTCACTCAACCTCTCTCTATGTCTCTCTCTCTTTCAACCTCTCTTTCTCTCTCACTCTCTTCCCATCTTTCTCTCTTTCCCCTCTGTCACTCTCTTGCTTTCTCCTTCTCCCTCCCTCCATCTCTACTCACTCACTCTCTCTCTCTCTTGGTCGCTCACTCTCCCTTTCTTTCTCTCTCTCCCCATTTCACTATCTGTGTCTCTCACTCGTCCCCACTTTCTCTCTATCCTCCCTCACTGTCTCTCTCATTCACTCTCTCTTGTTCACTCTCTCTATGTCTCTCTCTGTCTCCTTCTCTCTCCCTCTCTTTCTCTCTCCCTCTCCCCCTCTCTCTCTTCTCTATCTCGCTCCCTCTCTCTCCCGCTCTCTCTTTCTCTCTCTCCTTCCCTCTCTCTCTTTTTCTCTCCCACTCTTTATCACCCTCTCTCCGTCTCCATCTCTCTCTTCTCTATCTCGCTCCCACTCTCTCTCCTCTCTCTCTCCCTCTCTCTCTCTCTCTCCCTCTCTCTCTCTTTGTCGCTCGCTCAGTCACTCTCCTTCTCTATCTCTCTCACTCTCTCCCTCTTGCTCCCCCCTCTCTCTCTCACACACACACTCTCCCCATATCACTATGTCTCGTCTCCCTTTCATCTTCTCTCTCTCTCCCTCTTGCTCTCTCTCTTCTAATTCACTCTCTCCCTCTCTCACCCTCACTCTCTCCCTCTCTCTCTTCCTCTGTCTCTCTCTCTTCGTCTCTCTCTCCATCTCTCTCCCTCCCTCTCTCCCACTCTCCCTCTCTCTTTCTCTCTCTATGTCTCTCTCTCTTTCAACCTCCCTTTATCTCTCACTCTCTTTCCCTCTTGCTCTCTTTCCCCTCTCTCACTCTCTCGCTTTCTCCTTCTCCCTCCCTCCCTCCATCTCTACTCACTCACTCTGTCTCTCTCTTGCTTGCTCACTCTCCCCCTCTCTATCTCCCCATTTTGCTATTTGTCTCTCTCTCACTCGTCCCAACTTTCTCTCTCTCCTCCCCCACTCTCTCTCTCGTTCACTCTCTCTTGTTCACTATCCCTCTCTATCACTCTCTCTCCCTCTCTTTCTCACTCTCTCTCTCTCTCGCTATATGTCTCTCTCTTTCTCTGTCTCTTAATCTCTCTCACTCTCCCCCTCTCTATCCTCGTCTCTCTCTCCCCCTCCCTATCTCTCCCCCACACTCTCTCTCTTGTTCACACTCCCTCTCGTTCAATCTCTCTCTAACTCTCTATCTCTTTTTCTCTCTCTATCTCTGTCTCTCTCTCACTCAGTCTCCATCTCCCTCTCTCCTTCTCCCCATATCATTTTCTCGCTCTCTCTCACTCTCTTTCTCTCGTCCCCTCTTTCTCTCTCTCCCAGTCGCTCTCCATCACCCTCTCTATCTCTTTTTCTCTCTCTATCTCTGTCTCTCTCTCACTCAGTCTCCATCTCCCTCTCTCCTTCTCCCCATATGATTATCTCGCTCTCTCTCTCTGTCCCAGTCGCTCTCCATCTCCCTCTCTACCCCCAAATCATTGTCTCACACTCTCTCTCACTCTCTTTCTCTCGCCCCCACTTTCTCTCCCACTCTTCCCCCATTCTTTCTCTCCCCATATTATTGTCTCTATCTCTCTCTCCCCCTCTCTCTCCCACTCTCTCTTTGTCCCTCTCTTTCTCTTTCCCTCACCCTCTCACCCTCTCGCTTTCTCTCCCTCTGTTTCTCCCTCCCGTTCATTCTATCAGGCTCTAACTCACTCTCTATCTCTCTCATTCTCTATCTCTCTCTATCCTTCTCTCTATCCCTCTCTCCCACTCTCACACACACACACACACACTCTCTCTTTATGTCTTAGTCTCTCTCCCCTCTTTCTCCCAACTTCTCTCTCTCACACTCTCACACACTCTTACACTCTCACACTCTCTCACTCTCTCTCTATTTATCTATCTCGCCCTCACCCTTTCTTTATCTCTCTCTATCAATCTATATATCTATCTATGTATCTATCTCTTTCTCCCTCTCTCACACACTCTCTATCCCCATCCCTCCCTCTCTTCCTCCTTCTCTCTCCCCTCTTTGTCTATCTCTCTCTCATTCTCTCTCGCTCTCACTCTCACTCAATCTCATTCTCTCCCTTGCTCTCACTATCTCTCTATATCTCTCTCTCTCCCTCTCTCTATGTCCCTCTCTCTTTCTCTCTCCCTCCCCTCTCTTTGTCTCTCGCTCTCTCTCTTTCTCTCTCCCTCTCTCTCTCTTTCCCTCACCCTCTCTCCCTATCTCCCTTCCTCTCTCATACTACCGCGCTCTCACTCTCCCTCTATCTCTATCTCCCTCTCCCTCTCTCCCTCTAACCCTCACTTTCTCACACTTTCACACACTCCCTCTCCATGTCTCTCACCCTCTCTCTCCCCCTCTCCCTCTAACCCTCACTCTCTCACACTTTCACACTCTCTCCCCCCTCTCTCTTTCCCTCTCTCTCTCTCCCTCCCCCTCTCTCCCTCTCTCTCCACCTCTCTTTTTCTCTCTCTCTCCCTCTCCCCCTCACCCTTTCTCCATCGTTCTCTCTATGCCTCCCTCTCTCCCTCTCTCCCTCTCTCTGCATCTCTCCCTCATCTCCCTCGTTCTCTCTCTCACACACACGTTCTCGTTCTCTCTCTCAACTCCCACTCTCTCCATCCTTTTCTATTTCTCTCTCTCTTTCCCTCTCCCCCACTCTTTCACTCTCTCCATCTCCCTCACTCTCCCACTCTCTCCCTTTCTCTCCCGCTATTTATCTCTCTTTCTCTCTTTGCCTCTCTCTTTCCCTCTCTCCCTCTCCCTCCCCCTTTCTCTCTCTCTCCCCCTCCCTCTCCCTCTCTCTCCCTCTCTCCATCTCTCTCTTTTTCTATGCCCCTCTCTCCCTCTCTCCCTCTTTGTCCCCCCTCTCTTTCTCACACACACACTGTCCCCATATCACTATCTCTCTCTCTCTCTTTCATCTTCTTTTTCTCTCTCTCTTTCTTGCTCTCTCTTTTCTCATTCACTTTCTCCCTCTCTCACCCTCCCTCTCCCTTCCTCTTCCTCTCTCTCCCTCTCTTCATCTATCCCTCTCTCTCTCTCCGCCTCTCTCTCTCCATCTCTCCCCTACTCCCTCCCTCTCTCTCTCTCACCCTCCCTCTCTCCCTCTCTCCGCCTCTCTCTCTCCACCTCTCTCTCTCTTCATCTCTCTCTCTCCCACTCTCCCTCTCTCTCTCTTTCTCCCTCTCCCTCTTGCTATCTCGCTCTCCCTCTCTCTATATCTCTCTCTCAGTCTATCTATCTCTCTCACTCAACCTCTCTCTATGTCTCTCTCTTTCAACCTATCTTTATCTCTCACTCTCTTCCCCTCTTACTCTATTTCCTCTCCCTCCATCTCTACTCACCTCTCTCTCCCTCCCTCCATCTCTGGTCAATCACTCTCTCTCTCTTGCCTTCTCACTCTCCCTCTCTTTCTCTCTCTCCCCATTTCGCTATCTGGCTCTCTCTCACTAGTCCCCTCTTTCTCTCTCTCCTCCCCCACTCTTTCTCTCTCGTTCACTCTCTCCGTTGTTCACTCTCTCTCCATCTCTCTCCCCCTCTCTCGCTTTCCCTCTCCCTCTCTCTCCCCTATCTCGCTCCCTCTCTCTCCCACTCTCTCTTTCTAACTCTCCCCCGCTCTCTCTCTCTCTCTCCTTCTTTCTCTCCCACTCTCTGTCACTCTCTCTCTCCCTTTTACTATCTCGCTCTTTCTCTATATATATATCTCTCTCTCTATCTATGTATCTCTCCCACTGAACCACTCTCTCTATGTCCTCCCCTCTAGCTCTCTCTCTCTCTCTCTCTCTCTCTCTCTCTCTATCGCTCGCTCAGTCAATCTCCCTCTCTCATTCTTTCTCACATCCCCTCCTTTTGTCTCTCTACTTGCACTCTTTCTCTCGCTCCCTCTCTCTCCCCCTCCCTTTTACCCTCTCTCTCCCACTCCCTTTCCCCTCTCTCTCCCTCCCTCTTTCTCTCTCCTCCCATCTTGCTATCTCTCTCTCTTCAACTCTCTCTCACATACTCTCTCACTCTCTCTCCCTCTTGCTATCTCTCTCTCTCACTCTCTCTATCTATCTCTCCCACTGAACCTCTCTCTCCCCTCCCCACTAGCTCTCTCTCCCCATTCTCTCTCTCCCTCTCACTCTCTCCCCCCCTCTCCTTCTATCTCTCAACCTCTCTCTCAATCTATCAGTCTCACTCAACCTTTCTCTCTCTATATCTTCTCTCTCTTTCTCTCTCTTTCTCTCTATCTCTCTCTCCCTTTGTCTCTCTTCCCCCTCTCGCTATCTAGCTCTCACTCTCTCCCCCTCTCTCTCTCACCCCCTCTCTCTCTATCTGTTTCTCTATCTCCCCCTCTCTCTCACTCTCACTCTCTCTCTGTGTCTCTCAATCTCTCTCACTCTCCCCCTCTCTATCCCTGTCTCTCGCTCTCTCCCACTCTTTCTCCTTCCACACTCTCTCTTGTTCACACACTCTTTCTTGTTCACACTCTCTCTATCTCTTTTTCTCTCTCTATCTCCCCCTCTCTCTCACTCTCACTCTCACTCTCTCTGTGTCTCTCAATCTCTCTCACTCTCCCCCTCTCTATCCCTGTCTCTCGCTCTCTCCCACTCTTTCTCCTTCCACACTCTCTCTTGTTCACACACTCTCTCTTGTTCACACTCTCTCTATCTCTTTTTCTCTCTCTATCTCTCTCCCTCTCTGTCTCTCTCTCTCACTCAGTCTCCATCTCCCCCTCTCTCTCCCCATATCATTGACTCGCTCTCTCTCACTCTCTTTCTCTCGTCCCTTATTTCTCTCTCTATCTCTTTTTATCTCTCTATCTCTCTCCCCATATCATTGTCTCTCTCTCTCACTCTCTTTTTCTCGCACCCTCTTTCCCTCTCTTCCCCCCATTCTCTCTCTCCCCATATTATTCTCTCTATCTCTCTCTTCCCCCTCTCACTCACTCTCTCTTTGTCCCTCCCTCTTTCTCTTTCCCTTTCACTCTCACCCCCTCTATATCTCTCTCTCATTCTATCAGGCTCTGACTCACTCTGTATCTTTCTCAATCTCTGGCTCTCTCTCTCCCCCTCTCCCTCTCCCTCTCTCCCACTATCTCCCTCTTTATCTCGCTCTCTCTCTTTCTCCCTCTCACTATCTCTCTCTCTCTCCCTCTCCCTCTCTCCCACTCTTACACTCTCTCACTCTCTCCCTCTTTATCTCTCTCTCTCTCCCCCTCTATCTCCCCCTCTCTCTCCCTCTCTCTCTCTCTATCACACTCTCACACTCTCTCTCCCACTATCTCTCACTCTCTGTCTCTCCCTCTTGCTATCTTTCTCTCTCTCTCTTTCTCCCTCCCACTCTCCCTCTATCTCTCAACTTCTCTCTCAATCTCTCTCTCTCTCACTCAATCTATCTTCCTCTCTCTCTTTCTCTTCTTCGCACTCTCTCTTTCCCTATCTTTCTCTCTCTCTCCCTCTCGCTATCTCAGTCTCACTCTCTTTCTCCCTCCCTTTCTCTCGCTATCTGTCTCTCCCTTTCTCTATCTCTTAATCTCTCTCTCCCACTCTCTATCCCTGTCTCTCGCTCTCTCTCCCTCTCTCTACCCCACACTCTCTCTCTTGTTCACACTCTCTCTCATTCAATCTCTCTCTATCTCTCTATCTCTTTTTGTCTCTCTATCTCTGTCTCTCCCACTCTGTCTCTCTTTCACTCACTCTCCATCTCACACACACACACTCTCTCTCCCCATGTCATTGTCTTGCTCTCTCTCTTCCCATATCATTCTCTCGCTCTCTCTCTCTCACTCTCTTTCTCCCGTCCCCTCTATCTTTCTCTATCTCTTTTCCTATCTCTATCTCTCTCTCTCCCTTTCTCTCTCCTAGTCGCTCTCCATCTCCCTCTCTCTCCCCCCATATCATTGTCTTGCTCTCTCTCTCTCTCCCACTCGCTCTCTGTCTCCCTCTCTCTCTCCCCATATCATTGTCTCGCTCTCTCTCTCTCCCTCACACACACTCTTTCACACATAGACTCTCTTTATCTCTCTCTCCCTCTTTCTCTCTTTCTTTCACTCTATCTCTTTCTCCATCTCTCTCTCCCTCTCCATCTCACTCTCTATCTTTCTCTCACTTATTCCACCTCATTCTCACTCTTTTTATCTCTCTTTCTCTCTCTATGTTACGTGCATTCTACTCTAAATCATTGGGGTTTTCGTCTGGGTACTCAAAGCTCCTTCTGGTAGTGAAGATTCATGGAGGTGGACAACTTCCTCTTCTGGCAAGTTTACTATCAGAAGTACTTATAGAGCTCTCCATCCTCATCAAAATGTTGTTCTGTGGTCAAAGGTTGTCTAGTTTTCAGAAGCTATTCTAAAATGCGCTTTCATCACGTGTTAGCTATTCAAGACAAGCTTTCAACTAAGGATCACCTGAAGAAATGGAAGCCCAACATTAATTCAACTTGTGTTCTTTGTGTGTTTGGTTCAGAATCAACTCAGCACATGTTCTTCAATTGCCTTATGTCTCAAGCTATTTTATCCCCTCTCTTGATGAACTGAATGAGCTTCGATTTGATATCTTACGGGTCACTTGGTTCCACCTAAGTAAAAAGTTATGCCTTACGAAAGTTCACCTGCGCATGCCACGATCCATCTGTTCAAGAAATTCTAAAGCTGCACAGTACATTTTTCTTGGACGCAAAACATGGCTGTGAATGGTAAACCCTATCATAACTATAGGTCTCTAAATAAGCTTCGATTTGATATTTTACGGGCCACGTGGTTCCACTCGAGTCAACAGTTATGCCCTACAGAAGTTGACCTGCGCGTGCCACGATCTGCATGTACAAGAAATTCTAAAGCTACAAAGTCTGTGTTTCTTGGACTGAAAACTAGGCTACGATGGGTAAACCCTATCGCACTCGTAGGTCTCTGAATAAGCTTTGATTTGATATCTTAAAGGTTATGTGGTTCCACCCATGTCAAAAGTTATGTCCTACGAACATTGACCTGCGCATGCCACGGTTCGTCTGTTCCAGAAATTCTAAAGATGCACAATCTGGGTTTTTTGGACTCCAAACTGGGCTGCGATGGGTAAAGCCGGTCGCACCAGTATTTCTCTGAATAAGCGTCGATTTGATATCTTACGAGCCACGTGGTTCTGCCCATATCAAAATTTACGCCCCACGGAAGTTGACATGTGCGTGCCTCGATCCTCCTATTCCTGAAATTCTAAAGTTTCACAGTTCATGTTTTTTGGACTCGAAACAAGTAAACCCTATCGCAATTGTACGTCACTGAATAAACTTCGATTTGATATGTTACGGGCCACCTGGATCCACCGATGTCAAACTTTATGCCCGATGGAAGTTAATTCTACGTGCCACGATCTGTCTGTTCAAGAAATTCTAAAGAAGCACTGTCCGTGTTGCTTGAAATCAAAACTAGGTTGTGATGGGTAAACCCTTTCGCACCTGTAGTGTCAAATGTTATGCCCTATAGAAGTTGACCTGCGAGTGCCATGATCCGTCTATTGCAAAAATTTTAAAGTTGCACAGTCCATTTTTTTGTACTCCAAACTGGGTTGCGATGGTTAAACCCTATCTTACCTGTAATTCTCTTCATAAGCTTTGATTTGACATCATACAAGTGACGTGATTCACCCATGTCAAAAGCTAAGCCTTACAGAAGTTGTCCTGCGCGTGCCATGATCCGTCTGTTCCCAAAATTCTGAAGCTGCACAGTCCTTGTTTGTTGGACTCAAAACTGTACTACGATGCGTAAACATTGTTACAGCTATAGGTCTCTAAATAAACTTTGATTTGATATCTTACAGGCCATGTGGTTCCACCCATGTCAAAAGTTATGCCCTACAGAAGTTGACCCCGCGCGTGCTACGATCCATATGTTCAAAAGATTCTAAAGCTACACAGTCCGTGTTTTTTTACTTGATATTAGGATGTGATGGGTAAAGCCTGTCGCAACTGTAGGTCTCTGAATAAGTTTCGATTTGATATCTTACGGGTCACGTGCTTCCACCAGAGTCAAAAGTTATACCTTATGGAAGTTGACCAACGCCTGCCACGATCCGTCTGTTTAAGAAATTCTAAAGCTACAGAGTCCGTGTTTCTTGGACTGAAAACTTGGCTGTGAGAGGGTACACTCTATTGTAACTGTAAGTCTCTGAATAAGCTTTGATTTGATATCTTACGGGGCACGTGGTTCCACCCGAGTCAACAATTACGCACTGGAAATCGACGATCCGTCTGTACAAGAAATTCAAAAGCTGCACAGACCGTGTTTCTTGGACTCCAAAAATGGACTGCGATGGGTAAACCCTGTCGCACCTGTACGTCTCTGAATATGTTTCGATTTGATATCTTATAGGCTATGTGGTTCCACCCATGTCAAAAGTAATGCCCTACGAAGATTGACCTACGCGTACCATGATCCGTCTGTATTTTTTGGTCTCCAAACTAGGCTGCGATGATTAAAGCTAGTTGAACCTGTAACAAGCTTTGATTTGATATCTTACAAGCCACGTGGTTCCACCCATGTCAAAAGTTATGCCCTACAGAAGTTGAACACTGCGTGCCACGATCCATCTGTTCCAGAAATTCTAAAGCTGCACAGTCCATTTTTTTTAAATGAAACTAGGCTACGAAGGGTAAAAACTATCACATCTGTAGGCCTCTGAATAAGGACTGATTTGATATCTTACGAGTCACGTGGTTCAACCCATATCAAAAGTTATGCCCTACAGAAGTTGATCTGCGCGTGCCATCTTCCGTTTGTTCCAGAAATTTTGAAGCTGCACAGTCCTTGTTTTTGGACCCAAAGCTATACTGTTATGGGTAAACCCTATCACACCTATAGGTCTCTAAATAAGCTTCAATTTGATATCTTACAGGCTATGTGGTTCCACTCATGTCAAAAGTTATGTCCTATGAAAGTTGACCTGCGCGTGCTACGATCCGTCTGTTCAAGAAATTCTAAAGATGTAGAGTTTGTCTTATTTGGACTTGAATCTAGGTTGCGATGGGTTAATCCTATAACAACTGTAGGTCTCTAAATAATCTTCGATTTGATATCTTACGGGCCACGTGGTTCCACCCGTGTCAAAAGTTACGCCGTACGAAAGTTGACATGTGCGTGCCACGATCTTCCTGTTCCTGAAATTATAAAGTTGCATAGTCCATGTTTTTTGGACAAGTAAACCCTATCACACTTGTAAGGGTCTGAATAAACTTTGATTTGATATCTTACGTGCCACATGGTTCCACCCATGTCAAAAGTTATGCCCTACAGAAATTGATTCCTCGTGCCACGATATGTCTGTTCGAGATATTCTATAGCTGTGAGGGGTTACCTTGTTTTCTAGACTGAAAACTAGGCTGTGAGGGGTAAACCTTGTTGCACCCATGGTTCTCTAATTAAGCTTCAATTTGATATTGTACGGGCCACGTGGTTAAACCCATGTCAAAAGTTATGCCCTTAAACCCATGTCAAAAGTTATGCCCTAAGGAAGTTGAAATGCGCCCGAAGATCCTCCTGTTCCAGAAAGTCTAAAGCTACACAGTCTGTGTTTTTTGGAATCAAAACTAAGTTACGACGAGTAAACCCTTTTACACTTGTAGGTCTCTGAATCATCTTCGAATTGATATCCTGCGGGGCACGTGGTTCCACCCACGTCAAAATTTATGCCCTACCCAAGTTGACTTGCGCGTGTCACGATCCGTCTCTTCCATAAATCTTAAAAGTGTGAAGTCCTTGTTTTTTGGACTCCAATCTAGGCTGTGATGGTAAACCCTACTGCACCTGTAGCTATCTGAATAAGCTTCGATCTGATATCTTACAGGCCACGTGGTTCCACCCATGTCAAAAGTTATGCTCTATGAAAGTTGACCTGAACGTCCTACGATCCATCTGTTCAAGAAGTCCTAAAGCTGCACAGTCATTGTTTTTTGGACTTGAAACTAGGCAATGATTTGTAAACCCTCTTTAAATTATAAGTCTCTGAATAAGCTTCGATTTGATATCTTACGTGCCATGTGGTTCCACCCAAGTAAAAAGTTATGCCCTACGGAAGTTGACCTGCATGTGCCACGATCTGTCTACTCAAGAAATTCTAAAGTTGCACAGCAGTGTTTCTTGGACAAAAAACTTGGCTGTGATGGGTAAACCCTATCTCACCTGTAAGGCTCTGAATAAGCTTCGATTTAACATCTTACTCACGACGTTGTTTCACCCATGTCAAAATTTATGCTTTACGAAAGTTGACTTGCGCGTGCCACGATCCGTCTGTTCAAGAAATTCTAAAGCTGCACAGTCCGTGTTTCTTGAACTAAAAACTGGGCTGCGAAGGTTTAGCCAGGTCACACTGTAAGTCACTGAATGATCTTGGATTTGATATTTTACGGGTAACGTGGTTCCACCCATGTCAAAAGTTATGCTCTACGGAAGTTGACCTACGCGTACCACGATCCGTCTGTTCCAGAAATACTAAAGATGCACAGTCTGTATTTTTTGGATTCAAAACTGGCTCTGATTGGTAAACCCTGTTGCACCTATATTTCTCTTAATTAGCTTCGATTTGATATTTTAGAGGCCACATGGTTCCAGCCATGTCAAAAGCTATGCACTACGGAAGTTTACCACCGCGTGCAACAATCTGTCTGTTCTAGAAATTCTAAAGTAGTACAGTCCATGATATTTGGACTCGAAACTAGGCTACGAAGGGTAAAACCTGTCATAGTTGTAGGTCACCAAATAAGCTTTGATTTGATATCTTTCAGGATACGTGGTGCCACCCGAGTCAAAAGTTATGCCCTACGGAAGTTGACCTGCGTGTGCCACGATCCGTCTATTCCAGAAATTCTAAAGATGCACAGTCTATTTTTTTTGGACTCCAAACTAGGCTACGATGGGTAAACCCTATTGCATCTGTAGGTCTTAATCTTCGATTTGATAACTTACGGGTCACGTGATTCCACCCATGTCAAAAGTTATGCCCTACGAAAGTTAATTCTGCGTGCCACGATCCGTCTGTTCAAGAAATTATAAAGCTGCATAGTTCGTGTTTCATGAACTCAAAGCTGGGCTATGATGGGCAAACCCTATTACACCTATAGTTGTCTGAATAAGTTTTGATTTGATATCTTACATGCCACGTGGTTCCACCCGTGTCAAAAGTTATGCCGTACGGAAGTTGACCTACGAGTGCCACGATCCGTCTATTGCAAAATCTTTAAAGTTGCACAAGCCATGTTTTTTGTACTCCAAACTGGGCTATGATGGTTCCACTTATGTCAAAAGTAAAGCCCTACAGAAGTTGTCCTGTGCGTGCCAAGATCTGTCTGTTCCCAAAATTCTGAAGCTGCACAGTCCTTGTTTGTTAGACTCAAAAGTGTGCTGCAATGGGAAAGTTATATCCTACAGAAGTTGACCTGCGATTCTCTTAATAAGCTATGATCTGTATGTTCAAGAGATTCTAAAGCTACACAATTCGTGTTTTTTGGACTTGAAACTAGGATGTGATGGGTAAATCATGTCGCAACTGTAGGTCTATAAATAAGCTTCGATTTGATATCTTACAGGCCACGTGGTTCCACCCGAGTCAAAAGTTATGCCTTATGGAAGTTGACCAGCGCATGCCACGATTTGTCTATACAAGAAATTCTAAAGCTGTACAGTCCATGTTTTTTGGACTCAAAACTGAGCTGCGACGGGTAAACCCTATCACACCTGTACATCCTTGAATAAGCTTTGATTTGATATCTTAAAGCATGTTGCACCTATAGTTCTCTGAATAAGTTTCGATTTGATATCTTATAAGCCATGCGGTTTCACCCATGTCAAAAGTTATGCTCTACAGAAGTTGAACATCGCGTGCCACGATCCGTCTGTTCCATAAATTCTAAAGTTGAACAGTCCATATTTTTTGAAAATGAAACTGGGCTACGAAGGAGAAAAGCTGCCACACCTGTAGGTTTCTATATAAGCTTTGATTTGATATCTTACGGGTCACGTGGTTCCACCCATGTCAAAAGTTATGCGCTACGAAAGTTTTACTGCGCGTGCTACGATCCGTCTGTTCTAGAAATTTTGAAGTTGTACAGTCCTTATTTTTTGGACTCGAAACTCGGCTGTTATGGGTAAACCCTATCACACATGTAGGTCTTTGAATAAGCTTCGATTTGTCTGTTCCAAAAATTCTAAAGCTGCACAATCTGTGTTTTTTACTCAAAACTGGGCAGCGAATGGTAAACCCTGTTACACCTATAAGTCTCTGAATAATCTTCGATTTGATATCTTACGGGCCACATGGTTCCAACCATGTCAAAAGTTACGCCCTACAGAAGTTGACCTGTGCGTGCCACGATCTTACGGGTCACATGGTTCCACCCATGTAAAAGTTATATCCTACAGAATTTGAAATACACATGCCACGATCCGTCTGTTACACAAATTCTAAAGCTACACAAGTCATGTTTTTTGGACTCAAAACTGGGCTGCGATGGGTAAACCCATGTTAAAGGTTAGTATTTGTGTAATAGACGGATCGTGTAGGCCTCTGAAAAATCTTCAATTTGATATCTTCCGAGCCACGTGGTTCCACCCAAGTTAAAAGTTATGCCCTAAAGAAGTTGACCTGCGCGTGCCACGATTCGTCTGTTCAAGAAATTCTAAAGCTCAACAGTCTGAGTTTATTAGACTTAAAACTTTTCCGCAAAGGGTAAATCTTGCCGCACCTATAAGTCTTTGAATATACTTTGATTTAATATCTTGTGGGCTACGTGTTTCCACCCAAGTCAAAAGTTATGCCCTACGGACGTTGACCTGCGCGTGCCACGTTCTGCCTGTTTCAAAAATTCTGAAGTTGCACAGTTCGTGTTTTTTGGACACGAAACTTGGCTATGACTAGTAAATCACGTTGCACCTGTAGGTATCTGAATAACCTTTAATTTAAAATTTTACGGGCCACGTGGTTCCACCCAAGTCGAAAGTTATACCTTATGGAAGATCGATCTGTCTGTTCTAGAAATTCTAAAGCTGCATAATCCACGTTTTTTGGACTCGAAACTGGGCTGCAATGGGCTAACCATGTCGGACCTAGATGTCTTATGGGCCACGTGCTTCAATCTATGTCAAATGTTATACCCTACTGAGGTTGACCTGCGCGTGCCACAATCCATCTATTCTAGCATTCTAAAGCTGCACAGTCCGTGTTTTTTGGACTCATAACTGGGCTGCTACATGTGAACCCAGTCGCATCGGTAGTTTTTTGAATATGCTTCGATTGATATCTTACGAGCCACGGGGTTCCATCCATGTCAAAATTTATGCCCTACAAAAGTCGACATGTGCGTGCCACGATCCATCTGTTCCTAAAATTCTAAAGCAGCACAGGCCATTTTTTTTTACATGAAACTAGGCTGTGACAGGTAAACCCTATTTCTCATGTAGGTCTCTAGATAAGCTTCGACTTGGCCACGTGGTTCCACCAATGTCAAAAGTTATGCCCTACGGATGTTGACATGCGCGTGCCATGATTCATCTATTCCCTAAATTCTGAAGTTGCACAGTCCATGTCTTTTGGAATAAAAATTGGGATGTGACAGGTAAACCCTATCGCACCTATAGGTCTTGAAATATGCTTTGATTTGATAGGTTGCGGGCCAAGTGGTTCCACCCGAGTCAAAAGCTATGTCATATAGGTGTTGACCTGTGCGTGCCACGATCAGTATGTTCAAGAAATTCTGAAGCTACACAGTCTGTGTTTTTTGGACTCGAAACTGGGCTGCGATGGGTAAACCCTGTCACAACTTTAGGTCTCTGAATAAGATTCAATTTTATATCTTATGGGCCACGTGGTTCCACCCATGTGAAAGGCTATGTCCTACGGAAGTTGACCTACGTGTGCCATGATAAATCTGTTTCTCCCTCTCTCTTTCTCTACATCTCTCTCTCTCATGATCTCCCTATTTCTCTCTCCCTCTCTTTCCTTCTCTCACTCTCATGATCTCTCTCGCACTCGCATAATCTCTGTCTCTCTCTCCCTTTCTCTCTCTCACCATCCCTCTCTCTCCCTCTCTCTCTCTCCATTTCTCTCTTTATCTCTATTTCATTCACTCTCTATTTCTCTCTCTATCTCTCTCTCCTTCCCTCTTTCTTTCCCTCTCTCTCTCTCATTCTCCCTTTCTTTCCCTCTCTCTTTCTCTTCTTCTCTCTTTCTTTCCCTCTCTCTCTTTGTCAATCTATCTCTCTCTCTAACTTTCTCTCTTTCCTTCTCTGTATCTATGTATCTATCTCTCTCTATCACTCTCTCTATCTCTCTCTCCTTCTCTCTTTCTCTCTCACTTCTCTCACTCTCTTTCCCTCTCTCTCTCTTCTCTCTCACGATCTCTCTCTCATTATCTGTCTCTCCCTCTATCTTTCTCTCGCTCTCTCTCACTCTCACCCCCTCTCCCTCTCTCCCTCTCTCCCTCTCTCTTTCTCTCTCTCTCACACCCTCGCTCTCTACCTATCTATCTCTATCCCTCTCTTTCTCCCTCTCTTTCTCTCTCTCTTTCACTATCTCTCTCTCTCATTATCCCTCTCACTCTCGCTCTCATTATCTCTCTCACACTCTCTCTATCTTTCTCACCCTCTGTCTTTCTCTTCCTTTCACTCTCGCTCTCTCGCCCTCTCTCTCGCTCCCTCTATCTATCTATCTCTCTTTCGCTCCCTCTCTCCCTCTCTCTCACTCTCTCTGCCTCACCCCCTATCTCTCTCTAACTCTCTCCCTCTCTCTCTTCCTCTCTCTCTCCCTCCCTCTCTCTTTCCTTCTCTCTCCCCCCACTCTCCATCTCTCTCTTTCCCTCTCTATCTCTCCCTCTCTCGCTTTCCCTCGCTCTCTCTCGCTCCCTCTCCCTCTCTCCCTCTCTCTGTCTCTCTCTCTCTCTCTCTCGCACCCTCGCGCTTTACCTATCTCTCTCCCCCTTTCTCTCACTCTCTCTCCCTCTCCCCTATCTCTCTATCCTTCTCGTTCCCTCTATCATTATCTCTCTCCCTCTCTCTCTCCATCTCTCTCTCTCCCTCTCCATCACTCTCGCTCTCTCCCTCTCTCTCTCATTATCTTTCTTTCTCTCTTTCTCTCTCTTCTTTCTCTCCCTCCCCCTCTCTCTCACGATCTCTCTCTCTTATTATCTTTCTTTCTCTCTTTCTCTCTCTCTTTCTCTCCCTCTCTCTCCCTCTATCTCTGTCTATCTCCCTCACTCTCTATGTCTTTCCCTATGCCTTAATTTCCCTCTTTGTTAACTCACTCACGCTCTAACCCCTCTCTCTCTCGCTCCCTCTATCCATCTATCTCTCCTTCGCTCCCTTTCTCTGTCTATATCGCTCCCTCTCTCTCACTCTCTCTGTCTCTCCCTCGCCTCCTATTTCTCTCACTCTCTCTCCCTATCTCTCTCCCCCTTTCTCCTTCTCTCCCTCTCTCTATCTCCCTCTCGCTCCCTCTACCTCTCTTTCCCTCTCTCTTTCCTTCTCTCTCTCCCTCTGTCTTTCTCTCGCTCTCTCTCACTCTCACCCCCTCTCTCTTTTTCTCTCTCTCTCGCACCCTCGCTCTCTACCTATCTATCTCTATCCCTCTCTTTCTCCCTCTCTTTCTCTCTCTATCACTATCTCTCTCTCTCATTCTCTCTCCCTCTCCCCTAACTCTCTCTCGCTCTCGCTCTCATTATCTCTCTCACTCTCTCTCTATCTTTCTCACCCTCTGTCTTTCTCTTCCTCTCACTCTCACTCTCTCCCCCTCTCTCTCGCTCCCTCTATCTATCTATCTCTCTTTCGCTCCCTCTCTCTCCCTCTCTCTCACTCTCTCTATCTCTCCTTCGCCCCCTATCTCTCTCTCTCTAACTCTCTCTCCCTCTCTCCCTCTCTCTCTCCCTCCCTCTCTCTTTCCCACGCTCTCTCTCCCCCCGCTCTCCCTTTCTCTTTCTCACTCTATCTCTCCCTCTCTCTCTTTCCCTCGCTCTCTCTCGCTCCCTCCCTCTCTCTCCCTCTCTCTCTCTCTCTCGCACCCTCGCTCTTTATCTATCTCTCTCTCTCTCTCGCACCCTCTCTCTTTATCTATCTCTCTCTCTCTCTCTCTCGCACCCTCGCTCTTTATCTCTCTCTCTCTCTCCCTCTCCCCTATCTCTCTATCCCTCTCGCTCCCTCTATCATTATCTCTCTCGCCCTCTCTCTCCATCTCTCTCACTCCCTCTCCATCACTCTCGCTCTGTCTCTCACTTACGCCTCCTCGCTCTCTCTCTCCCTCCTTCACTCTACCCATCTCTCTTTTTCTCTCTATTGCAATCTCTCTCTCCCACTCTTTCGCTCACTCTCTCTCTCATTCTCTGTCTCTAGTGATCTCTCCCTTTCTCACCCCCTCTCTCCCTTTCTCTCATTCTCTCTCTCTCTCGCACCCTCGCTCTCTACCTATCTATCTCTATCCCTCTCTTTCTCCCTCTCTTTCTCTCGCTTTCACTATCTCTCTCTCATTCTCTCTCCCTCTCCCCCTATCTCTCTCTCTCGCCCTCGCTTTCATTATCTCTCTCTCACACTCTCTCTATTTTTCTCACCCTCTGTCTTTCTCTTCCTTTCACTCTCGCTCTCTCCCCCTCTCTCTCGCTCCCTTTATCTATCTATCTCTCTTTCGCTCCCTCTCTTTCCCTCTCTCTCTCACTCTCTCTATCTCTCCCTTGCCCCCTCTCTCCCTCTCTTACTCTCTCCCTCTCTCTCTCCCTCTCCTTCCCTCCCTCTCTCTTTCCCTCTCTCTCTTTCTCTCTCCCCCCACTCTCCCTCTCTCTCTTTCCCTCCCTATCTCTCCCTCTCTCTCTTTCCCTCGCTCTCTCCCGCTCCCTCTCCCTCTCTCCCTCTCTCTCTTTCTCTCTCTCTCTCTCGCACCCTCACTCTTTATCTATCTCTCTCTCTCCCTCTCTCACTCTCTCTCACTCCCTCTCCCCTATCTCTCTATCCCTCTCGCTCCCTCTATCATTATCTCTCTCCCTCTCTCTCTCCCTCTCCATCACTCTCGCTCTCTCCCTCTCCATCACTCTCGCTCTCTCCCTCTCTCTCGCTCTCTCCCTCTCTCTCTTTATCTTTCTTTCTCTCTCTTCTTTGTCTCCCACCGCCCTCTCTCTCACGATCTCTCTCTCTTATTATCTTTCTTTCTCTCTTTCTCTCCCTCTCTCTCTCCCTCTCTCTCCCTCTATCTCTGTCTATCTCCCTCACTCTCTATGTCATTCCTTATCCCTTTCTTTCCCTCTTTGTTAACTCACTCACGCTCTAACCCCTCTCTCTCTCTCGCTCCCTCTATCCATCTATCTCTCCTTCGCTCCCTTTCTCTGTCTATATCACTCCCTCTCTCTCACTCTCTCTGTCTCACCCTCACCTCCTATTTCTCTCACTCTCTCTCCCACTCTCTCTCCCTCTTTCTCCCTCTCTCCCTCTCTCTATCTCTCTCTCCCTCCCTCTCCCTCTCTCTTTCCTTCTCTCTCTCCCTCTGTCTTTCTCTCGCTCTCTCTCACTCTCACCCCCTCTCTCCCTCTCTCATTTTCTCTCTCTCTCGCACCCTCGCTCTCTACCTATCTATCTCTATCCCTCTCTTTCTCCCTCTCTTTCTCTCTCTTTCACTATCTCCCTTTCTCATTCTCTCTCCCTCTCCCCTATCTCTCTCTCGCTCTCATTATCTCTCTCACTCTCTCTCTATCTTTCTCACCCTCTGTCTTTCTCTTCCTCTCACTCTCACTCTCTCCCCCCTCTCTCTCCCTCTATCTATCTATCTCCCTTTTGCTCCCTCTCTCTCCCTCTCTCTCTCACTCTCTCTGTCTCTCCCTCGCCCCTATCTCTCTCTCTCACTCTCTCTCCCTCCCTCTCTCTTTCCCTCACTCTCTCTCTCCCCCGGCTCTCCCTCTCTCTTTCTCTCTCTATCTCTCCCTCTCTATCTTTCCCTCACTCTCTCTCGCTCCCTCCCCCTCTCTCCCTCCCTCTCTCTCTCTCTCTCTCTCTCTCTCTCTCTCGGACCCTCGCTCTTTATCTATCTCTCTCCATCTCTCTCTCTCTCTCTCTCCCTCTCCCCTATCTCTCTATCCCTCTCGCTCCCTCTATCATTATCTTTGTCCCCCTCTCTCCCCATCTCTCTCACTCCCTCTCCATCACTCTCGCTCTGTCCCTCGCTTACTGCTCCTCGCTCTTTCTCTCCCTCCTTCACTCTATCCATCTCTCTTTCTCTCTCTATTGCAATCTCTCTCTCCCACTCTTTCGCTCACTCTCTCTCTCTAGTGATCTCTCCCTTTCTCACCCCCTCTCTCCCTCTCTCTCATTATCTCTCTCTCTCGCCTCTCTACCTATCTATCTCTATCCCTCTCTTTCGCCCTCTCTTTCTGTCTCTTTCACTATCTCTCTCTCTCTCATTCTCTCTCCCTCCCCCGATCTCTCTCTCTCGCCCTCGCTCTCATTATCTCTCTCTCACAATCTCTCTATCTTTCTCACCCTCTGTCGTTCTCTTCCTTTCACTCTCGCTCTCTCCCCCTCTCTCTTGCTTCCTCTATCTATCTATCTCTCTTTCGCTCCCTCTCTCTCCCTCTCTCTCTCACTCTCTCTATCTCTCCCTCGCCCCCTATCTCTCTCTCTTACTCTCTCCCTCTCTCTCTCTCCCTCTCTCTCCCTCCCTCTCTCTCCCTCGCTCTCTCCCGCTCCCTCTCCCTCTCTCCCTCTCTCTCTCTCTCTCTCTCTCTCTCGCACCCTCACTCTTTATCTATCTCTCTCTCCCTCTCTCTCACTCTCTCTCTCTCTCCCTCTCGCCTATCTCTCTATCCCTCTCGCTCTCTCTATCATTATCTCTCTCCCTCTCTCTCTCCATCTCTCTCTCTCTCCCTCTCCACTACTCTTGGTCTCTCCCTCTCTCTCGCTCTCTCCCTCTCTCTCTCTCATTATCTTTCTTTCTCTCTTTCTCTCTCTTCTTTCTCTCCCACCGCCCTCTCTCTCACGATCTCTCTCTCTTATTATCTTTCTTTCTCTCTTTCTCTCTCTTTCTCTCCCTCTCTCTCTCCCTCTCTCTCCCTCTATCTCTGTCTATCTCCCTCACTCTCTATGTCTTTCCTTATCCCTTTCTTTCCCTCTTTGTTAACTCACTCACGCTCTCTCCCCTCTCTCTCTCGCTCCTTCTATCCATCTATCTCTCCTTCTCTCCCTTTCTCTGTCTATATCTCTCCCTCTCTCTCTCACTCTCTTTGTCTCTCACTCGCCTCCTATTTCTCTAACTCTCTCTCCCTCCCTCTCCCTCTCTCTCTTTCCTTCTCTCTCTCCCTCTGTCTTTCTCTCGCTCTCTCTCACTCTCACCCCCTCTCTCCCTCTCCTTCCCTCCCTTTCTCTTTCCCTCTCTCTCTCTTTCTCTCTCCCCCCACTCTCCCTCTCTCTCTTTCCCTCTCTATCTCTCCCTCTCTCTCTTTCCCTCACTCTCTCCCGCTCCCTCTCCCTCTCTCCCTCTCTCTCTTTCTCTCTCTCTCTCTCTCGCACCCTCGCTCTTTATCTATCTCTCTCTCTCTCCCTCTCTCTCTCACACTCTCTCACTCACTCTCCCCTATCTCTCTATCCCTCTCTCTCCCTCTATCATTAGCTCTCTCCCTCTCTCTCCATCTCTCTCACTCCCTCTCCATCACTCTCGCTCTGTCCCTCACTTACTCCTCCTTGCTCTCTCTCTCCTTTCTTCACTCTATCCATCTCTCTTTCTCTCTCTATTGCAATCTCTCTCTCCCACTGTTTTGCTCACTCTCTCTCATTCTCTCTCGAGTGATCTCTCCCTTTCTCCCCCGCTCTCTCACTCTCACTCTAGTTCTCTCTCCCTCTCTCTATCTCCCTCTCACTATTTACTCTCTCTCTTGCTCTCTCTCCCTATTTACTCTCTCCCTCTCTCTCTCTGTAGTTCCCTCCCTCTCCCTCTCTCTCTCTTTCTCTCTCACTATCTCACCCCCTCCCTCTCCCTCTCTCTTCCTCTCCCCCTCTCACTCTCCCTCCCCCTCTCAATCTCTCTCCCTCTCTCTCTCTCACCCTCCCTCTCTCTCGATCCTTTTCTTTCTCTCCCTCTCTTTCTCTCTATCTATTTATCTCTCATTTCTTCCCCCTTTTCCCTCCCTATAACTCTCTCTCCCATTCTCTCTCTCCCTCTCTCTCTCTCTTCCTCTCACTCACTCTCTCTCTGTCTCTCTCTCTGTAATGATCTCTCTCTCCCTCTTGTGGGAACTCTCTTTCTCTGTCTCCTTATCTCTCTCTATCTCTCTCTTCTTCTCTATTTCTCTCTCTATCGCTCTATGTCTCTCTCCCTCTCTGTCTCTTTCTCTCTCAATATCTTAATCTCTCGCTCCCCCTCTCTCACTCCCCCTCTCTGTCACTCTCTCCCTCTCCTTCTCTCTTTCTTTTCCCATCTCTCTTTGTCTCTCTCTCTCTTTATCTCTTGCTCTCTCTCAATCTCTCTCCCTATCTCACACACACACTCTCTCTCTCATGATCTCTCTCTTTCTCTCTTTCCCACTCTCTTTCTCTCTCTCCACCTCCTCTCTATCTCATTCTCTCTCCCTCTCTCTCCCTCCTTCTTTCTGTCGCTCTCTCCCCCTCTCTCCCTCACTTTTTCTCTCCCTTTCTCTCTCTCTTATTCTCTCGGTCCTCTCTCTATCTATCTATCTCTCTCTCCCTCTCTCTCGCTCTCTCTCTGTCTCTCTCTCCCCCTCTATCTTTCTCTCACTCTCTCCCCCTCTCATCCCCCCTCTCTCACTCTCTCTCCTTCTCATCCCCCCTCTCTCACTCTCTCTCTCTCACTCACTCTATCTCTCCCTCTCTCCCTCTCTCTCCCTCTCATTCTCTCACTCCCCCGTCCCTCTCTCTCCCACTCTCTTCCTTTCGCTCTCTCTCTCTAACTCTCTCTCTCCCCCTCCCACCTCTCTATCTCTCTCTGTCTCTATCTCACTCTCTCTCATTCTCTCTCTCACTCTCCATCTCTCTCTCTTACTGTCTCTCTCTCTCTCTCTCCCTCTCTATCCGTCTCTCTCCCTCTCTCTCTTGTGATCTCTCTCTCACTCTCTCTCTTGCACTCTGACCCTCTCTCTCTCCCTCTCTCACTCACTCTGTCTTTCTCTCCTCCTCTCCCCGCTCTCCCTCCCTCTCTCTCCTTCTCTCTCCCTCTCTCTCTCTCTACCACCCTGTCTCTTTCTCCTTCTCCCTCACATCCTCTCTCTCTCCGTCTCTCCCTTTCTCTCTTCCGCTCCCTCTCTCACTCACTCTCTCTTCCTGTCTCTCTCCCACCCTGTCTCTCCCTCTCCCTCCCCCTCCCTCTCATTTTCCCTCTCTCTCCCCCACTCTCACCCTCCCTCTTTCTCCCTCTCCATCTCTCTCGTACTCTTTTTTCTCTATCTATCTCATTTTACTTTTCTCTTACTCACTCCCTTTGTCTCTCTCTAACATTTTCTATCTCTCTCTCTCTCATTCACTCCCTCTCTCGCTTTTCTCCCTCTCTCTTTCTCGCACACTCTCTCTCTCTTTGTCATGATCACTCTTTCAATGTCTTGTGAGATCTTTCTATCCCTCTCTCCCCTCTCTCTCTCGCTCTCTCTATCATTATCTCTCTCTCCCTCTCTCTCCATCTCTCTCTCCCTCTCTCTCCCTCCCTGTCTCTTTCTCCCTCTCCCTCACTCTCTCTCCTTCTCTCTCTCTCTCCTTCTCTCTCTCCCCCTCCCTCTCATTCTCCCTCTCTCTCCCTCTCTCTCACCCTCCCTCTCTATCTCTCCATCTCTCCATCTCTTCATCTCTCTCTTACTCTTTCTCTCTATTTATCTCATTTTCCTTCTCTCTTACTCACTCCCTCTCTCTCTCTAACATTCTCTATCTCTCTCTCTCCCTCATTCACTCCCTTTCTCGCTTTTCTCCCTCTCTCTTTCTCACACACTCTCTAACTTTGTCATGATCACTCTCTATATCTCATGTGAGATCTTTCTATCCCTCTCAATCATTCTCTCCCCCTCACTCCCTATCTCTTTGTCTCTCTCTCACCCTATCTCTCTCTCCCTGTCTCTCTCTATCTCTCTTGCTATATAGCTCCCTCTCTCTCTCGCTCTCTCTCTCACTCTCTCCCTCTCTCTCATTCTCTCCCTCTCTCTCTCTCCCTCTCGTAATCCCACTCTCTTCCTCTTTCTCTCTTTCTTTCCCTCTCTCTCACTTTATCTCTCTCCCTCTCTCACTCCCTCTCTCTATCATGATCTCTCTCTTTCCCTCTCTCTTTCTCTCTCCTCCTCTCTATATCTCTCTCTCTTTCCCTCTCTCTTTCTCTCACCTTCTCTCCCGCTCTCTCCCCTTCTCTGTTACACTCTCTCTCCCTCTCTTCCTCTCCCCTTCTCTATCACTTTCATTCTCGCACTCTCTCTCTCATTTTCTCTCTACTGCAATCTCTCTCTTTCTCTCTCTCTCCCTCTCCCCCCTCTCTGTCTCTTGCTCTCTCTCTCTCCCCCTCACTATCTCACTCTCTCGCTCTCTCTCACACTCTCTCTCCCTCTCCCTTTCTCTGTCTCTCTCTCTCATTCTCTCTCTCTCTCGCGATCTCTTTCTTTCTCTTTCTCTCTCCCCCTTTCTATCTCTCTGTCTCTATCTCGCTCTCTCTCATTCTCTCTCTTTCTCGTGATTTCTAGCTCTCTCACTCTCTATCTTTCTCTCTCTCTTTGTGATCTATATTTTTCTCTCTCCCTCTCTATCCCTCTCTCTCCCTCTCTCTTACGATCTCTCTCTTTCTCTCACTCTCCCTATCGCCCTCTTACCCTCTCCCTCTTCCTCTTTCTCTCTATTTATCCCTCTCTCACTCACTCTCTTTCTCTCTCTCCACCCCTCTCCTTCTCCATCTCTCCCTCCCTCTCTCTCCTTCTCCCTCTCTCTCCCTCTTTCTTCCTCACTCTCTCTCTCCCGCCCTGTCTCTCTCTCATTCTCCCCTCCCCCTCTCTATCTCTCTCTGTCTCTATCTCGCTCTCTCTCATTCTCTTTCTCTCACTCTCTATCTCTCTCTTACTTGCGGTCTCTCTTTCTCTCTCTCTATCCCTCTCTATCCGTCTCTCTCCCTTTCTCTCTTGCGATCTCTCTCTCACTCTCTCTCGCTCTCTGACCCTCTCTCTCCCTCTTTTTTTGTCGGTCTCTCTCTCTCTCCCTCTCTCACTCACTCTCTCTTTCTCTCCCCCTCTCCCCGCTCTCCCTCCCTCTCTCTCCCTCTCTCTCCCTCTCTCTCTCTCCCACCCTGTCTCTTTCTCCCTCTCCCTCACATCCTCTCTCTCTCCCTCTCTCCCTCTCTCTCTCCCTCTCTCATCCTCTTTCTCCCATCCTCTCTCTTCCTCTCCCTCTCTCACTCACTCTCTCTTCCTCTCTCTCTCCCACCCTGTCTCTCCTTCTCCCTCCCCCTCCCTCTCATTTTCCCTCTCTCTCCCTCACTCTCATCCTCCCTCTTTCTCTCTCTCCATCTCTCTCTTACTCTTTTTTTCTCTATCTATCTCATTTTACTTTTCTCTTACTCACTCCCTTTGTCTCTCTCTAACATTTTCTATCTCACTCTCTCTCATTCACTCCCTCTCTCGCTTTTCTCCCTCTCTCACTTTTCTCCCTCTCTCTTTCTCACACACTCTCTCTCTTTGTCATGATCACTCTTTCAATGTCTTGTGAGATCTTTCTATCCCTCTCAATCCCTCTCTCCCCTCTCTCTCTCACTCTCTCTATCATTATCTCTCTCTCCCTCTCTCTCTCCATCTCTCTCTCCCTCTCTCTCCCTCTCTCTCCCTCCCTGTCTCTTTCTCCCTCTCCCTCACTCTCTCTCTCCTTCTCTCTCTCCTTCTCTCTCTCCCCCTCCCTCTCATTTTCCCTCTCTCTCCCTCTCTCTCACCCTCCCTCTTTCTCTCTCCATCTCTCTATCTCTCCATCTCTCTCTTACTCTTTCTCTCTATCTATCTCATTTTCCTTACTCACTCCCTCTCTCTCTCTCTAACATTCTCTATCTCTCTCTCCCTCATTCACTCCTTCTCTCGCTTTTCTCCCTCTCTCTTTCTCACACACTCTCTCACTTTGTCATGATCACTCTCTATATCTCTTGTGAGATCTTTCTATCCCTCTCAATCACTCTCTCCCCCCTCACTCCCTATCTCTTTGTCTCTATCTCACCCTATCTCTCTCTCCCTGTCTCTCTCTATCTCTCTTACTATATAGCTCCCTCTCTCTCTCGCTCTCTCTCTCATTCTCTCCCTCTCTCTCATTCTCTCCCTCTCTCTCCCTCACGTAATCCCACTCTCTTCCTCTGGCTCTCTTTCTCTCTATCTTTCTCTCTCATTATCTCGCTCCCTCCCTCACTCTCTCTCTCTCATTCTCTCTTTCTTTCCCTCTCTCTCTCACGTTATCTCTCTCCCTCTCTCACTCCCTCTCTATCATGATCTCTCTCTTTCCCTCTCTCTTTCTCTCTCCTTCTCTCTATATCTCTCTCTCTTTCCCTTTCTCTTTCTCTCACTTTCTCTCCCGCTCTCTCCCCTTCTCTGTTACACTCTCTCTCTCACTCTCTTCCTCTCCCCCTCTCTATCACTTTCATTCTCGCACTCTCTCTCTCATTTTCTCTCTACTGCAATCTCTCTCTTTCTCCCTCTCTCTCCCTCTCCCCCCTCTCTGTCTCTTGCTCTCTCTCTCTCTCCCCCTCACTATCTCACTCTCTCGCTCTCTCTCTCCCTCTCCCTTTCTCTGTCTCTCTCTCTCATTCCCTCTTTCTCTCGCGATCTCTATCTTTCTCTTTCTCTCTCCCCCTCTCTATCTCTTTGTCTCTATCTCGTTCTCTCTCATTCTCTCTCTCTTTCTCATGATTTCTCACTCTGTCACTCTCTATCTTTCTCTCTCTCTTTGTGATCTATA
>QANY01009668.1:85000-130300 GCA_003255025.1 Datisca glomerata
CTCTCCCTCGCCCCCTATCTCTCTCTCTCACTCTCTCTCCCTCTCTCTTTCCCTCTCTCTCCCTCTCTCCCTCTCTCCATCTCTCTCCCCCCTCCATCTCCCTCTCTCTTTCCTTCTCTCTCTCCCTATGTCTCTCTCTCTCACTCTCTCTCACTCTCATCCCCTGTCTCCCTCTGTCTCTCTCTCTCACTCTCTCTCCTTCTCATCCCCTGTCTCCCTCTGTCTCTCTCTTTCTCTCTCTTTCTCTCTCTCTCTCTCGCACCCTCACTCTCTATCTATCTATCTCTATCCCTCTCTCTCTCACTCTCTCTAACCCTCTCTCCTATCTCTCTCGCCATTTCTCGGTCTCTCTCTCTGTAATGATCTCTCTTTCCCTCTCTCTCTCCCTCTTTCTCTGCTTGTGAGAACTCTCTCTCTTTCCCCCCTCTCTCTCAACCTCCCTGTCTCTCTCTCTCACGATCTTAATCTCTCGCTCCCCCCACTCTCTCCCTCCCTCACTCTCTCTCTCACTCTATCTCCCTCTCCCTCTCTGTCTATCTCACTCTCTCTCTCTTACGCTCTCTCTATTGCTCTCTCTCTTTTCCCCCACACACTTTCTCTATCTTGCTCCTCTCTCTCTCTCCTCTTATTCTTTAATTCGCTCTTTCTTTCTATCTCTCTCTCTCCCTCCCCATCACTCACTCCCTCTCTCATGATCTCTCTCCCTCTTTAATTCTCTCGTTCGCTCTCCCTCTCGCCCTCTCCCCCACTCTCTCCCTCTCTCTATCTCTGTCTCTCTCTCTATCGCTCCCTAACTCTCTATCTAACTCCTTCTCTCTACCTCTCTCTCCCACTTTCTCTTTCCTTCTCCCCTATCTCTCTCACGCTCTATGTCTCATTATCTCTCTCCCTCTCTCTATCTCTCTCTACCTGTCTCTGTCTCTCATTCTCTCACTCTCTCCCCCTCTCTTTCACTCCCTCCTTCTATCTCTCTCTCTCTCTCTCGCTCCCTCTCTCTATCTATCTCTCTTTCCCTTCCTCTCTCTCACTCTCTCTGTCTCTCCTTCTAACCTATCTTTCTCTCTCTCTCCCTCTCTCTCTCTCCCCCTCTATCTCTCTCCGTCTCTCTTTCTCCTTCTCTCTCGCTCTCTCTCACTCTCTCCCTCTCTCCCCCACTCTCCCTCTCCCCCTCCCTCCCTCTCTCTCTTTCCTTCTCTCTCTCCCTCTCTCTGTTTCTCTCGCTGTCTCTCGGTCTCTGCCCATCTCTCCCTCTCCCTCTCTCTCTCGCACCCTCTCTCTCTCTCGCACCCTCTCTATCTATCTCTCTCTCTATCCCTCTCTCTCTCACTCTCTCTCCCTCTCGCCTATCTCTCTCGCTCTCTCCATCATTATCTTTCTCTCCCTCTCCCTATGTCCATCTCTCTCTCTGTCACACACACACACACACTCTCTCTCTCACTCACTCCCCCTTTTTCTTTTTGTCTCTCCCTCTCCCTCTCGCTATCTCTCTCCGTCTCTCTATATATCTCTCACTCCCTCTCTCACTCACTCTCTCTGTCTCTCCCTCTCCCCTATCTCTCTCTTTCTCTCTCTCTCACTCTCTTTCTTCCTCTCCCCCTTCTCTGTCTCTCTCTCATTCTCTCTCTCCCTCGCTCTCTCTTTCTTACTCTCTCTCACTCTCTCTCTCTCTCTAACTCTTTCTCGCTCTCTATTTCTCTTTCTCTTTTGATCTCACTAATTCTCTCTTTCCCTCTCTCAGTCTCTCTCTCCCCTTCTATCTCCCTATCTCTCTGTCCCTATCTCTCTCCCTCTCTCTCTTTCCCTGGCTCTCTCTCACTCTCTCCCTCTTTCTCCCTCTATCTCTCTTTCTCACACCCTCACTCTCTATCTATCTCTCTCCCTCTCTCTCTCACTCTCTCTTTCTCTCACCCTCTCCCCAGTCTCTCTCTATCCCCTCGCTCTCTTTATAATTATCTCTCTCTCCCTCTCTCTCTCCCCCATTCCCTTTCTCTCGCTATCTCTCGTTCTCTACCCCTCTCTCCCTCTCTCTCTCGCACCCTCTCTCTATCTATCTCTCTTTGTCCTTCTCTCTCTCACTCTCCCTCTCGCCTATCTTTCTCACTCTCTCCATCATTAACTTTCTCTCCCTCTCTATGTCCATCTCTCTCTCTGTCACTCTATCTCTCTCTCTCACTCACTCACTCCCCCTTTCTCTTTTTGTCTCTCCCTATGCCTCTCTCTATCTCTCTCTCTCTCTCCCTTTCTCTATATATCTCTCACTCCCTCTCTCACTTACTCTCTCTGTCTCTCCCTCACCCCTATCTCTCTCGCTCTCTCCCTCACTCTCTCTCTTCCTCTCCCCCTTCTCTCTCTCGTTCTCGTTCTCTCTCTCCCTCGCTCTCTCTCTTTCTTACTCTCTCTCTCACTCTCTCTCCGTCTCTCTTTCTCTTTCTCTCTCTAGTTCTCTCTTTCCCTCTCTCAATCTCTCCCTCTCCCCCTCTCTCTCCCTCTCTCTTTTCCTTGCTCTCACTTGCTCTCTCCCTCTTTCTCCCTCTCTCTTTCTCTCTCTCTCTCTGCAGCCTCGTTCTGTATCTATCTCTCTCTCCCTCGCTCTCTCATTCTCTCTTTCTCTCTCCCTCTCCCACATCGCTCTCAATCCCACTCACTCTCTCTATCATTATCTCTCTCCCTCTCTCTCTCCATCTCTCTCTCTCCCTCTCTCTCCCTCTCTCTCCCCCTCTCTCTCTCGCTCTCTCTATCATTATCTCTCTCCCTCTCTCTCTCCATCTCTCTCTCCCTCTCTCTCCCTCTCTCTCTCCCCCTCTCTCTCCCTCCCTGTCTCTTTCTCCCTCGCCCTCACTCTCTTTCTCCTTCTCTCTCTCTATCTCTCTCTCTCCCTCTCTCCCCTCTCTCCCTCGCTCTCTCTATCATTATCTCTCTCTCCCTCTCTCTCTCCATCTCTCTCTCCCTCCCTGTCTCTTTCTCCCTCTCCCTCACTCTCTCTCTCTCCTTCTCTCTCTCCCCCTCCCTCTCATTCTCCCTCTCTCTCCCTCTTTCTCTCTCCATCTCTCTATCTCTCCATCTCTCTCTTACTCTTTCTCTCTATCTATCTCATTTTCCTTACTCACTCCCTCTCTCTCTCTCTAACATTCTCTATCTCTCTCTCCCTCATTCACTCCTTCTCTCGCTTTTCTCCCTCTCTCTTTCTCACACACTCTCTCACTTTGTCATGATCACTCTCTATATCTCTTGTGAGATCTTTCTATCCCTCTCAATCACTCTCTCCCCCTCACTCCCTATCTCTTTGTCTTTCTCTCACCCTACCTGTCTCTCCCTGTCTCTCTCTGTCTCTCTCACTATATCACTATATCTCTCTCATTCTCTCCTTCTCTCTCATTCTCTCCCTCTCTCTCCCTCTCGCAATCCCACTCTCTCCCTTTCAGTCTCTCTCTCTCTCTTTCTCTCTCATTATCTCACTCCCTCCCTCGCTCTCACTCATTCTCTCTTTCTGTCTCTCTCTCTCACTTTATCTCTCTCCCTCTCTCACTCCCTCTCTCTCTCATGATCTTTCTCTTTCCCTCTCTCCTCCCTCTCTCTGTATTTCTCTCTCTCCCCCTCTCTCTTTCTCTCACTTTCTCTCCCGCTCTCTCCTACTCTCTCTCTCACACTTTCTCTCCCTCTCTTCCTCTCTCCCTCTCTATCTCTTTCATTCTCGCACTCTCTCTCTCTCATTCTTTCTCTATTGCGATCTCTCTCTCTCTCACTCCCTCTCCCCCTCTCTGTCTCTCGCTCTCTCTCTCGCTCTCTCTCCCTCACTCTCTCACTATCTCGCTCGCTCTCACTCTCTCTCCCTCTCCCTTTCTCTGTCTCTCACTCTCTCTCTTGCGATCTCTTTCTTTCTCTTTCTCTCTCCCCCTCTCTATCTCTCTCTGTCTCTATCTCGCTCTCTCTCATTATGTCTCTCTATCTCGTGATTTCTCTCTCTCACTCTCTATCTTTCTCTCTCTCTTTATGATCTCTATTTCTCTCTCTCCCTCTCTCCCTCTCTCTCCCTCTCTCTTGCGATCTCTCCCTTTCTCTCACTCTCTCTCTCTCGCCCTCTCACCCTCTCCCTCTTCCTCTTTCTTTCTCTCTCGCCCTCTCTCACTCATTCTCTCTTTCTTTCTCTCCCTCTACCTGCTCTCTCTCTCGACCCCACTCCTTCTCCCTCTCTCCCTCCCTCTCTCCTTCTTCCTCTCTCTCCCTCTCTCTTCCTCACTCTCTTTGTCCGACCCTCACTCTCTCTCTCTCCTTCTCTCTCCCTATCCCCCCTCCCCCTCCCTCTCCCTTTCCTCTCTCTTCCTCTCTCTCTCACCCTCCCTCTTTCTCTCTCTCTCCTTCTCTCTATCTCTCCTTCTATCACTCTCACTCTTTCTCTCTCTCTATCTATCTCGTTTTCCTACTCTCTTACTCACCCCCTCTGTCTCTCACCCATTCTCTATCTATCTCTCTCTCTCTCTCATTCACTCTCTCTCTCGCTTCTCTCCCTCACTCTCACACACTTTCCCTCTCTTTCTCTCTCTTTCACTATCTCTCTCCCTCTCTCTATCTCTCTCTCCCTCTGTCATTCTCTTGTTCTCACTTTCACTCTCTCCCCCTCTATCTCTCGCTCCCTCTATCTATCTATCTCTTTTTCACTCCCTCTCTTTGTCTATCTCTCCCTCCCTCTCACTCTCACTCTCTCTGTCTCTCCCTCGCCCCTATCTCTCTCTCTCTCACTCTCTCTCTATGTCTCTCTTTCTCTCTCTCTCGCACCCTCGATCTCTATCTATCTATCTCTATCCCTCTCTTTCTCTCTGTCTCATTCTCTCTCTCCTTCTCCCCCTATCTCTCTCTTGCTCTCGCTCTAATTATCTCTCTCCCTCTATCTCTATCTCCCTCTCCCTCTGTCTTTCTCTCCCTCTCTCTCCCTCTCTCTCCCTCTTTCCCTCTCTCTATCTCTCTCCCCTTCCCTCTCCCTCTCTCTTTCCTTCTCTCTCTCCCGCTGTCTTTTTCTCGCTCTCTCTCACTCGCACCCCCTCTCTCCCTCTCTCTCTCTTTCTCTCTCTCTCGCACCCGCACTCTCTATTTATCTATCTCTATCCCTCTCTTTCTCCCTCTCTTTCTCTCTATTTCACTTTTTCTCTCTCTCATTCTCTCTCTCCCACTCCCCCTATCTCTCTCTTGCTCTCACACTCATTATCTCTCTCCCTCTATCTCTATCTCCCTCTCCCTCTGCCTTTAATTTTCTCTCTGCCCCTCTCTCCCTCTCTCTCACACCCTCTCTTTATCTATCCCTCTCGATCCCTCTCTCTCTCTCTCACACACACACACACACACTCTCTCTCTATCCCTCTCTCTCCCTCTCGCCTATCTCTCTCGCTCACTGCATCATTATCTTTCCCTCCACCTCTCTCTCTCTCTGTCACTCTATCTCTCTCTCTCACACTCACTCCCCCTTTCTCTTTTTGTCTCTCCCTCTCCCTCTCTCTATCTCTCCCCTCTCTCTCACTCTCTCTATATATCTCTCACTCCCTCGCTCACTCACTCTCTCTGTCTCTCCCTCTCCCCAATCTCTCTCTTTCACTCTCTCTCTTCCTCTTCTCCTTCTCTCTCTCTCTCCCACGCGCTCTCTCTTTCATACTCTCTCTCTCTCACTCTCTCTCTCCCTCTCTCTTTCTCTTTCTCTCTTGATCTCTCTAGTTCTCTCTTTCCCTCTCTATCTCTCTCTCTCCCCCTCTCTCTCCCTCTGTCACTTTCCTTCTATCTCTCACTCGCTCTCTTTCCCTCGTTCTCTCTCGCACTCTCCCTCCTTCTCCCTCTCTTTCTCTCTCTTTCTCTCTCTCTCCCTCACACCCTCGCTCTCTATCTGTCTCTCTCTCCCTCTCTCTCTCACTCTCTCCTTCTCTCTCCCTCTCCCATGTCTCTCTCTATCCCTCTCGCTATCTCTTTCATTATCTCTCTCTCCCTCTCTTTCTCCATCTCTCTCTCCCTCTCCATCACTCTCGCTCTCTCCCTCACTCACTCCCCCTCTCTCTCCCCCTCTCTCTCCCTCTCTCTTTCCCTCTCTCTCTCTCCCTCTCTCTCTTTCTCTCACTGTCTCTCCCTCTCTCTCTCGCACCCTCACTCTCTATCTATCTCTCTTTTTATTCCCCGCTCTCTCTCTTCCTCCCACCTATCTCTCTCTATCTCTCTCGCTCTCGCCATCATTATCTTTCTCTCCCTCTCTTTATTTTCATCTCTCTCTCACACTCACTCCCCCTTTCTCTTTTTGTCTCTCCCTCCCCTTCTCTCTATCTATCTCTCTCTCTCCCTCTCTCTATATATCTCTCACTACCTCTCTCACTCACTCTTTATGTCTATCCCTCTCCCCTATCTCTCTCTCGCTCTCTCTCTCACACTCTCTCTTCCTCTCCCACTTCTCTCTCTCTCTCGTTCTCTCTCCCTCGCTCTCGTTCTTACTCTCTCTCACTATCTCTCCCTCTCTCTCCCTCTCTCTCACTCTCTCTCCCTCTCTCTCACTCTCTCTCCCTCTCCTTTTCTCTCACCCTCTCTTCTTCTATCCCCCTCTCTCACTGCCTCTCTCTGTCTCGCTCCCTCTCGCTCTCTCGCTCTAGCTCTCTCCCTCTCTCCGTCTTTCTCTCACTGTCTCTCCCTCCCTCTCCCTAAATCTCTCTCTCGCTCCCCCTCTCTTTCTCTCCCTTTCTCACTCCACACTCTCTTACTCTCTTGCTATCGCACTCTCTCTCTTGCTCTCTCTATCTCTCCCTCTCTTTCTTTTCCTCTCTCTCTGTCCTTTTCTCTTTCCCTCTCTCTCCTTCTCTCATTCTTTCCCTCCCTCTCACCTCTCTCTCTCTTTCTCTATCACTATCTCGCTCCCTCCCTCCCTCTCTCCTTCTCACTACCCCTTTCTTTCCCTCTCTCACTCTCTGTTTCTCTGTCTCTCTCCATCTCCCTCTCTCACTCCTTCTCTCTCTTTATCTCAGGATCTCCCTCGTTCTCTCATTCCCACTCTCTTTCTTTCCCTCCCTCCCTCTCTCTCTTTCTCTCTATCTCTTGATCTCTCTAGTTCTCTCTCTCAATCTCACTCTCTCCCCTCTCTTTCCCTCACTCTCTCCCTGTCACTCTTTCCCTCGCTCTCTCTCGCTCTCTCCCTCTTTCCCCCCTCTCTCTCTCTTTCTCTCTCTCGCACCCTCGCTCTCTATCTATCTCTCTCTCCCTCTCTCTCTCACTCTCTCTTTCTCTCTCAATCTACCCTGTCCCTCTCTATCCCTCTCGCTCTCTCAATCATTATCTCTCTCTCCATCTCTCTCTCCCTCTCCATCACTCTCACTCTCTCCCTTACTCACTTCCCCTCTCTCTTTCTCTCTCTCTCCCTCCTTGTCTCTATGTCACTCTCTCTCGCTCTCTCTCTCATTCGTTCTCTCTCTTTCACTCATTCTCTCTCTCGCTCTCTCTCTCACGCTCTCTCCCCCTCTCTCACTGTCGCTCTCGCTCTCTTCCCCTCTCTCACTGTCGCTCTCACTCTCTCCCTCCTCTCTATAACTCCCCGCCCCTCTCTTTCACTCTCTCACTCTCTCTCCCTCTCCCCCTCCCTCTCACACTCTCTCTCATTCTCTCTCTCTCTCACACACACACTCTCTCTCATTCTCTCTCTACCTCACTCTCTCTCATTCTCTCTCTAGTGATATGTCCCTCTCCCCCTTTCTCTCACTCTCACTCTATCTCTCTCTCCCTCTCTCTTTTTATCTCTCATTATCTCACACTCTCTCTCGTGCTCTCTCTCTTTCTTTCCCTCTTTGTCTCTCTCTCCATATCTCTTTCCCTTTCTCAACTTCTCTCTTTATTTCCCTCCCTCTCCCTCTCTCTGTCTCTCCCTCTCTTTCTTTCTCTCTCACTATCTCGCCCCCTCCCTCTCCATCTCTCTCCCTCTCCCTCTCTCCCCCTCTCCGTCTCTCTCTTACTCTCTCTCACCCTCTCTCTCTCAATCCTTTTCTCTCTCTCCCCCTCTCTCTATCTATCTATTTATCTCTCCTTCCTTCCTTCTTTCTCTGTCTATCAATCTCTCTCTCCCACTCTCTCTCTCCCCCTCTCACTCTCTCTCTGTGTCTTTGATGATCTCTCTCTCTCTCTGTGATGATCTCTCTCTCTCTCTGTGACTATCTCTCTTTCTCTCTCCCTCTTGTGGGAACTCTCTTTTTGTGTCTCCCCCCCCTCTCTCTATCTCTCTCTATTTCCCTCTCAATCTCTCTCTCTCTCAATATCGTAAACTCTCGCTCCGCCCTCTCTCTCCCTCTCTCTCTCCATTTCTCTCTCTGGTTATCTAACTCTTTTTCTCTCTTGCTCTCTCCCACTCTCTCTCTCTCTTTCTTTCCTCCTCCTCTCTCTCTCTCTTTCTCTCTTTCTTTCCCTCCCTCGGGTTTATGTTTAGGGTTTTGAGTTTACGGTTTAGGTTTTGGGCTTTAAGGTTTTAGGGTTTAGAATTTTCAAGTTTAGTGGTTGGGTTTACGAATTTGGGTGTAATGTTTAAGGTTTAGGATTTAGGGGTTTCCAGGGTTTTCAGGGTTTTGGTTTTTTAGGATTTAGGTCCTATGGTTTTAGGATTTGGAGTTTACGGTTTATGGTTATAGGGTTTTGGGTTTAGGTTAAGGTTTTAGGGTTTAAGGTTTAGTGTTTTGGGTTTTTAGATTTCAGGGTTTAGGGTTTAGGGTTTAGGGTTTTAAGGTTAAGGGTTTTAGGGTTGAGGGTTTTTGGGTTTAGGGTTTAGGGTTGTTTAGGGTTTGGTGTTTAGGTTTTCGGGTTTAGGGTTTTAGGCTTTAGTGTTTTAAAGTTTAGGGTTTTCGGGTTTAGGGTTTATGGTTCAAGGGTGTTAGGGTTTAGGTTTAAGGTTTAGGGTTTAAGGTTTAAGGTTTAGGGTTTAAGGTTTAGGGTTTGGTGTTTAGTGTTTTTTGGTTTTAGTATTTAGGGTTTTAGGGTTTAGGGTTTGGGGTTTTAGGCTTTTAAGGTTTAGGGTTTGGGGTTTTAGGGTTTTGGGGTTTTAGGGTTTTTTGGTAGAGGATTTTAGGGTTTAGGGTTTTTAGAGTTTAGGGTTTAGGGTTGTTTAGGATTTTGGGTTTACTTTTTAGGATTTATGATTTAGGGTTTAGGGTTTAAGGCTTAGCGCTTTAGTGTTTTTTGTTTTAAAGTTTAAGGTTTATCATTTTTGTTTTTGGCTTTAGGTTTTAGGCTTTTAGGGTTTAGGGTTCAAGGTATTAGGGTTCTGAGTTAAGGTTTAGTGATTAGGGTTTTTAGGGTTTGGGTTTTAGGGTTTGAGCTTTAGGGTTTAGGTTTTTTAGGGTTTAGAGTTATGTATTTTTGGGTTTTAGGGTATTTAGGGTTTCGGGTTTTGGGTTTACGGTTAAAGGGGTAAGTGTTTTGGGTTTTAGGGTTTTGGGTTTTCGGGTTTTAGGGTTTTAGGGTTTGCTACTTTACAAATATGATCTCATTTTACTTTCTTAGTCATCTTAATCTCAAATTAGTTTTAACCAAATTGATTCGTTATTACTATTACTACCTTATTAGCAAGTTAAATCTTCGTTGGTTCTATATATTTATTACATATTCATATGGGTCCCTGTGGAGAGTGACAATGACTTACTAGTTTATTACTTGTTAACGATACGTGCATTAGGGTTTTGGGTTTGGGGTTTTAGGGTTTAAGATTTTAGGATTTGGCATTTATGGTTTAGTGTTTATCGATTTTAGCGTTTATGGTTTAGTGTTTATCGATTTTAGCATTTAGGGTGTAGGGTTTTGGGTTTTAGTGTTTAGGGTTTTAGGGATGCGGATTTTTGGGTTTAGGATTTTAGGGATTAGAGTTTAGGTTTTAGGATTTAGGGTTTAGGGTTTTAGGGTTAGGGTTTTAGGGTTTAATGTTTTAAAGATTAGGGTTTATCATGTTGGGTTTAGGCTTTTAAGTTTAGGGTTTTAAGGTTTAGAGTTTAGGGTTTTAGGATCTCAGATTTAGGGTATAATTATTAGGAGTTTTAGGGTTTTAGGGTTTAGGGTTTCAGGTTTTTGGATTTTAAGGTTTAGGGTTTTTAGAGTTTAGGGTTTTGAGTTGTTTAGGGTTTTGGTTTTAGGGTTTAGAATTTAGGGTTTAGGGTTTAGGGTTTAGTGTTTTTGGTTTTAAGGTTTAGTGTTTTATGGTTTGGCGTTAAGGATTTAAGGGTTTTTGGTTCAAGGTTTGAGTGTGTAGGTTTTCGGTTTTGGGTTTTGTGTTTAGGGTTTTAGGGTTTAGGGTTTAGGGTTTAGGTTTTTTAGGGTTTCAGCTTTTAAGGTTTTAGGGTTTTTAGGGTTTAGGTTTTGGGTTTAGGGTTTAGGGTTAAGGGTTAAGGGTTTTAGGGTTTGCTACTTTGCAAATATGATCTCATACTACTTTATTAGTTATCTTGATTTCAAGTTAGTTTTAACAAGTTAAATCCTAAACCCGGGGAGATCGACACTTACTTACTACAAATTATACAACACCCCCTCAAATATATCTTTCTTCTTTGAACTTTGGGGTTTAGGGTTTAGTGTTATAAACTTTGGGGTTCTGGGTTTAGGGTTTTTGGTTTAGTGTTTAGTGTTTAGGGTTTAGGATTTAGGGTATAGGGTTTAGGGTGTATGGTTTTAGGATTTTGGGTTTAGGGTTTATGGTTTTAGGATTTTGGGTTTAGGGTTTATGGTTTTAGGATTTTGGGTTTAGGGTTTATGGTTAAGCCTTGATGGATTCAGGTTTATGGTTTAGGTTTTACGGATTAGGGTTGATGGATTAAGGTTTAGGATTTAGGGTTTAGGATTTATGGTTTAGAATTTTAAGGTATAAGGTTTAGGGTTTTAGGGTATAAGGTTTTAGGGTCTAGGGTTTAGGGTTTAGGGTTTAGGGTTTTAGGATTTAGGGTTTAGAGTTTATGGGTTTAGGGTTCAGGGTTTAGGGTTTATGAAATAGGGTTGATGGATTAGGGTTTGTGGTTTAGAGTTTATGGTTTAAGTTTTATGGATGAGGGTTTAGGGTTTATAGTATCAGGATTTTGTGTTTAGCCGGGGTTTAGGGTTTAGGGTTTAGGTTTTAGGATTTAGGGTTTAAGAGTTAAAATTTAGGGTTTAGGGTTTAGTGTTTTTGGTTTTAGGGATTGGCATTTAGGATTTTAATTTTTATGGTTTAGGGTTTGAGAGTGTAGGATTTTAGAGTTTATGATTTTTAGGGTTTAAGTGTTAGGTTTAAGGGTTTAGGGTTTATGAAATAGGGTTGATGGATTCGTGTTTGTGGTTTAGAGTTTATGGTTTAAGTTTTATGGATTAGGGTTTAGGGTTTATAGTATTAGGATTTTGTGTTTAGCCAGGGTTTAGGGTTTTGGGTTTTGGGTTTTAGGATTTAGGGGTTTTAGGGTTTAGGATTTTTAGAGTTTAGGGTTTTGGGTTGTTTAAGGTTTAGGGTTTAGGTTTTAGGATTTAGGGTTTAAGAGTTAGAATTTAGGGTTTAGGGTTTAGTGTTTTGGGTTTAAGGGATTGTCATTTAGGATTTTAAGTTTTATGGTTTAGGGTTTGAGAGTGTAGGATTTTAGAGTTTAGGGTTTTCAGGGTTTAAGGGTTTAGGGTTTTCGGTTTTAGTGTTTAGAATTTAGGGTTGTTTAGGGGTTTATGTTTTAGAATTTAGGGTTGTTTAGGGGTTTATGTTTTAGAATTTAGGGTTTTAGATTTAGGGTTTTAGGGTTTAGGGTTTTCGGGATTTATATTTTAAAGCTTAGGGTTTATGGTTTTCGGTATGGGTTTTAGGGTTTTGGGTTTAGGATTTAATGTTTTGTATTTTAGGGTGTTTTATGGTTTTGCGGTTTAGGTTTTTTAGGGTTTAAGGTCTTTGGTTTTAGGACATAGGGTTTACGGTTTATGGTTTTAGGCTTTTGGGTTTAGGTTTAGGGTTTAGGGTTTAGGGTTTTAGGGTTTACGGTTTAGGGTATTAGAGTTTTAGGGTTTAGGGTTTTAGGGATTTGGATTTTAGGGTTTAGGGCTTTTTAGGTTTTGGGTTTAGGGTTGTTTAGGGTTTAGGGTTGTTTAGGGTTTAGGGTTGTTTAGGGTTTAGGGTTTAAGGTTTAGGGTTTAGGGTTTATGGTTTTAGGATTTAGGGTTTTTAGGGTATAGGGTTTAGGTTTTAGGATTTAGGGTTTAGGAGTTAGAATTTAAGGTTTAGGGTTTAGTATTTTGGGTGTTTGGGTTTGGCATTTAGGATTTTAAGATGGTTCTGGGTTTGAGAGTGTGGGATTTTAGAGTTTAGGGTTTTTAGGGTTTAGGGTTTTTAGGGTTTAAGTGTTAGGTTTTAGGGTTTAGGGTTTTAGGATTTAGTCTTTAGAATTTAGGGTTTAAGGTTTATGTTTTAGAATTTAGGGTCTAACATTTAGTAATTTAAGGTTTAGGGTTTTCGGGTTTAGTATTTCAAAGTTTAGGGTTTACGATTTTGGTTTTATGGTTTAGGGTAAGTGTTTTAGGGTTTAGGGTTTAGGATTTAAAGTTTTGTGTATAGGGTGCTTCAAGGTTTGGGGGCTTAGGTTTTTTAGGGTTTAGGGTCTATGGTTTTAGGACATAGGGTTTAGGGTTTATGGTTTTAGGTTTCTGGGTTTAGGTTTTGGGTTTAAGGTTTTGGGGTTTAAGGTTTAGGGTTTAGGGTATTAGGGTTTTAAAGTTTAGGGTTTTAGGGATTAGGATTTTAGGGTGTAGGGTTTTTTGGGTTTAGGGTTTTGCATTGTTTAGGGTTTAGGGTATAAGGTTTAGGGTTTAAGATTTAGGGTTTAGGGCTTAGGGTTTATGTTTAGTGTATTGAGTTATAGGATTTAGGGTTTTAGGGTTTGGCGTTTGGGGTTTTAGGTTTATAGGTTTTATGGTGTAGGTTTTTTAGGGTTTAGGGTCTATGGTTTTAGGACATTGGGTTTAGAGTTTAAGGTTTTAGGCTTCTGGGTTTAGGTTTAGGGTTTTGGGTTAAGGGTTTTGGATTTAGGGTTTAGAGTTTAGGGTTTAAGGTTTTAGAGTTCTTGTGTTTAAGGTTTTAGGTTTAGGATTTTAGGGTTTAGGATTTTAGGGTTTTAGGATTTAGGGTTTAGGATTTTAGAGTTTACGGTATTTAGGGTTTAGGGTTATTTAGGCTTTAGGGTTTTGGTTTTAGGATTTAGGGTATAGGGTTTAAGGTTTTACGGTTTAGGGTTTTAGGGTTTAGGTTTAGTGTTTTAAAGTTTAGCGTTTTAGTGTTTACGATTTTTGCATTTTGGGTATAGGGTTATGAGTTTAGGGTTTTTGTGTTTAGGGTTCAGGGTTTTAGGGTTTTGGATTTAAGGATTAGTGATTAGGGTTTTTTTGGATTAGGGTTTTATGCTTTAGGATTTTGAGTTTAGAGTTTAGGTTTTATAATTCAGGGTTTTGGGTTGGTTTTAGGATTTAGAGGTTTAGTGTTTTAAAGTTTAGGGTTTAGGGTTTAAGTACTAGGTTTTAGGGTTTAGGGTTAAGTGTATTATAACTTCTTTGGTTCAATCTATCTTTTACATATACATACGAGTCCCCGTGGAGATCGATACTTACTTACTACTTCATTACTTGTTAACGATATGTGCACGAGCATATACGCAAATCATACAAAACCACCTAAGAATAGATCTTTCTTCTTTGAATTTAGTGTTTAGGGTTTTAGGATTTATTGGTTTTAAGGTCTAGCATTTTTAGAGTTTGGTTTTGGGTTGTATAGGGTTTAAGGTTTAGGTTTTAAGATTTAGGGTTTAGGGTTTTAAGGTTTAGGGTTTAGTGTTATAAACTTTGGGGTTCAGGGTTTATGATTTTGGGTTTAGTGTTTAGTGTTTAGGGTTTAGGGTTTAGAATTTAGGATTTAGGGTATAGGGTTTAGGATGTATGGTTTTAGGATTTTGGGTTTCGGGTTTATTGTTTAGGGTTTTTTGTTTAGGTTTTACAGATTAGGGTTGATGGATTAAGGTTTAGGATTTAGGGTTTAGGGTTTAGGATTTAGGATTTAGGGTATAGGGTTTAGGATGTATGGTTTTAGGCTTTTGGGTTTCGGGTTTATTGTTTAGGGTTTATGGTTTAGGTTTCACGGATTAGGGTTGATGGATTAATGTTTAGGATTTAGGGTTTAGTATTTATGGTTTAGAATTTTAAGGTATAAGGTCTAGGGTTTTAGGGTATAGGGTTTAGGGTTTTAGGGTCTAGGGTTTAGGGTTTAGGGTTTTATGATTTAGGATTTAGGGTTTATGGGTTTAGGGTTCAAGGTTTAGGGTTTATGAAATAGGGTTGATGGATTAGGATTTGTGGTTTAGAGTTTATGGTTTAAGTTTTATGGATTAGAGTTTAGGATTTAGAGTTTAGGGTTTATAGTATTAGGATTTTTTGTTTAGCCAAGGTTTAGGGTTTAGGGTTTAGTGTATTGAGTTATAAGATTTAGGGTTTTAGGGTTTGGCGTTTAGGGTTTTTAGGTTTATAGGTTTTATGGTTTAGGGTTTTTAGGGTTTAGGATCTATGGTTTTAGGACATAGGGTTTAGGTTTCTGGTTTTAGGCTTTTGGGTTTAGGTTTAGGGTTTAGGGTTTAGGGTTTTAGGGTTTAGGGTTTTAGGGTTTAGGGTTTAGGGTTTAGGGTTTAAAGTTTTAGAGTTCTAGTCTTTAAGGTTTTAGGTTTAGGATTTTAGGGTTTAGGATTTTAGGGTTTTAGGATTTAAGGTTTTAGGGTCTGAGGATTTTAGAGTTTACAGTATTTAGGGTTTAGGGTTATTTAGGGTTTAGGGTTTTGGTTTTAGGATTTAGGGTATAGGGTTTAAGGTTTTACGGTTTAGGGTTTTAGGGTTTAGGGTTTAGGTTTAGTGTTTTAAAGTTTAGCGTTTTAGTGTTTACGATTTTTTCATTTTGGGTATAGGGTTTTGAGTTTAGGGTTTTAGGGTTTTGGATTTAGGGATTAGTGATTAGGGTTTTTTGGGTTTAGGGTTTTATGCTTTAGGATTTTAAGTTTCGGGTTTAGGTTTTCTAATTTAGGGTTTTGGGTTTTGGGTTTTGGGTATTACTGATTAGGGTTTCAGTTTGGCAATTAAGGTTTTAGAGTTTATGGTTTTTGGGTTTTAAATTGTACGGTTTAGGGTTTATGGCTTTACGATTTTAGTGTTTAGGGCTTTTTGGGTATAGGATTTAGGATTTAATGTTTAGTGTATCAGGTTTTTCAGGGTTTTAGAGTTTAGGATTTTTAGGGTTTAGGGTCTATGGTTTTAGGATTTCTAGGTTTAGTGTTTTAAAGTTTAGGGTTTAGGGTTTAAGTATTAGGTTTTAGGGTTTACGGTTAAGTGTATTATAACTTCTTTGGTTCAATCTATCTTTTACATATACATACGAGTCCCTGTGGAGATCAATACTCACTTACTACTTCATTACTTGTTAAAGATATGTGCACGAGCATATACGCAAATCATACAAAACCGCCTAAGAATAGATCTTTCTTCTTGGAATTTAGGGTTTAGGGTTTTAGGATTTAAGGTTTTTAGGGTTTAGGATTTTTAGAGTTTAGGCTTTTGGGTTGTATAGGGTTTAGGGTTTAGGTTTTAAGATTTAGGGTATAGGGTTATAGGGTTTATAGTTTAGTGTTATAAACTTTGGGGTTCTGGGTTTAGGGTTTTGGGTTTAGTGTTTAGTGTTTAGGGTTTAGGGTTTAGGATTTAGGGTTTAGGGTTTAGGGTGTATGGTTTTAGGATTTTGGGTTTCGGGTTTATGGTTTTAGGATTTTAGGTTTAGGGTTTATTGTTTAGGGTTTATGGTTTAGGTTCTACGGATTAGGGTTGATGGATTAAGGTTTAGGATTTAGGGTTTAGTATTTATGGTTTAGAATTTTAAGGTATAAGGTTTGGGGTTTTAGGGTATAGGGTTTAGGGTTTTAGTGTTTAGGGTCTAGGGTCTAGGGTTTAGGGTTTAGGGTTTTAGGATTTAGGGTTTAGGGTTTATGGGTTTAGGGTTTAGGGTTTAGGGTTTATGAAATAGGGTTGATGGATTAGGGTTTATGGTTTAGAGTTTATGGTTTAAGTTTTATGGATTAGGGTTTAGGATTTAGGGTTTAGGGTTTATAGTATTAGGATTTTGTGTTTAGCCAGGGTTTAGGGTTTAGTGTTTAGTGTTTTGGGTTTTAGGGATTGGCATTTAGGATTTTAAGTTTTATGGTTTAGGGTTTGAGAGTGTAGGATTTTAGAGTTTAGGGTTTGTAGTGTTTAAGTGTTAGGTTTAAGGGTTTAGGATTTTCGGTTTTTGTGTTTAGAATTTAGGGTTGTTTAGGGTTTAGGGTTTATGATTTAGAATTTAGTGTTTTAGATTTAGGGTTTTAGGGTTTAGGGTTTTCGGGATTCATATTTCAAATTTTAGGGTTTATGGTTTTCGGTAAGGGTTTTAGGGTTTTGGGTTTAGGATTTAATGTTTTGTGTTTAGGGTGTTTTAGGCTTTTGAGGTTTAAGTTTTTAGGGTTTAAGGTCTTTGGTTTTAGCACATAGGGTTTAGGGTTTATGGTTTTAGGCTTTTGGGTTTAGGTTTAGGGTTTAGGGTATTAGAGTTTTAGGGTTTAGGGTTTTAGGGATTTGGATTTTAGGGTTTAGGGTTTTTTAGGTTTTGGGTTGAGGGTTGTTTAGGGTTGTTTAGGGTTTCGGGTTTAAGGTTTAGGGTTTAGGGTTTAGGGTTTAGCGTTGTTTAGGTTTAGGGTTTAGGGCTTAGGGTTTAGCTTTAGTGTATTGAGTTATAGGATTTAGGGTTTTAGGGTTTGGCGTTTAGGGTTTTTAGGTTTATAGGTTTTATGGTTTAGGTTTTTTTGGGTTTAGGGCCTATGGTTTTAGGACAAAGGGTTTAGGGTTTCTGGTTTTAGGCTTCTGGGTTTAGGTTTAGGGTTTAGGGTTTAGGGTTTTAGGGTTTAGGGTTTAGGGTTTAGGGTTTATGGTTTTAGAGTTCTAGTGTTTAGGTTTTAGGTTTAGGATTTTAGGGTTTTAGGATTTAGGGTTTTAGGGTTTGAGGATTTTAGAGTTTATGGTATTTAGGGTTTAGGGTTATTTAGGGATTAGGGTTTTGGTTTTAGAATTTAGGGTATAGGGTTTAAGGTTTTACGGTTTAGGGTTTAGGTTTAGTGTTTTAAAGTTTAGCGTTTTAGTGTTTACGATTTTGCATTTTGGGTAAGGGTTTTGAGTTTAGGGTTTTTGGGTTGAGGGTTCAGGGTTTTAGGGTTTTGGATTTAGGGATTAGTGAATAGGGTTTTTTGGGTTTAGGGTTTTATGCTTTAGGATTTTTAGTTTAGGGTTTAGGTTTTCTAATTTAGGGTTTTGGGTTTTGGGTTTTGGGTATTACTGATTAGGATTTTAGTTTGGCAATTAAGGTCTTAGAGTTTATGGTTTTTGGGTTTTAGATTGTAGGGTTTAGGGTTTATGGCTTTACGATTTTAGTGTTTAGGGTTTTTTGGGTATAGGATTTAGGATTTAATGTTTAGTGTATCGGGTTTTTCAGGGTTTTAGAGTTTAGGATTTTTAGGGTTTAGGGTCTATGGTTTTAGGATTTATAGGTTTAGTGTTTTAAAGTTTAGGGTTTTGGGTTTAAGTATTAGGTTTTAGGGTTTACAGTTAAGTGTATTATAACTTCTTTAGTTCAATCTATCTTTTTACATATACATACGAGTCCCCGTGGAGATCAATACTCACTTACTACTTCATTACTTGTTAACGATATGTGCACGGGCATATACGCAAATCATACAAAACTGCCTAAGAATAGATTTTTCTTATTTGAATTTAGGGTTTTTGGTTTAGTGTTTAGTGTTTAGGATTTAGGGTTTAGGGTTTCTGGGTTTAGGGTTTCTGGGTTTAGGATTTAGGGTATAGGGTTTAGGGTGTATGGTTTTAGGATTTTGGGTTTAGGGTTTATGGTTTTAGGATTTTGGGTTTAGGGTTTATNCTCCATCTCCCTCTCCCTTCGCTCTCTCTCTCAATCTATCTCTCTCTCTTTGGGTTTAGGGTTTATGGTTTTAGGATTTTGGGTTTAGGGTTTATTGTTTAGGGTTTATGGTTTAGGTTTTACGGATTAGGGTTGATGGATTAAGGTTTAGGATTTAGGGTTTAGTATTTATTGTTTAGAATTTTAAGGTATAAGGTTTAGGGTTTTAGGGTATAGGGTTTAGGGTTTTAGGGTCTAGGGTTTAGGGTTTTAGGATTTAGGGTTTAGGGTTTATGGGTTTAGGGTTAAGGTTTTAGGGTTTATGAAATAGGGTTGATGGATTAGGGTTTGGGGTTTAGAGTTTATGGTTTAAGTTTTATGGATTAGGGTTTAGGATTTAGGGTTTCGGGTTTATAGTATTAGGATTTTGTGTTTAGCTAGGGTTTAGGGTTTATGGTTTAGAGTTTTAGGATTTAGAGATTTATAGTATTAGGATTTTGTGTTTAGCCAGGGTTTAGGGTTTAGGGTTTAGGGTGTATAGTATTAGGATTTTGTGTTTAGCCAGGGTTTAGGGTTTTAGGATTTAGGGGTTTTAGGGTTTAGGATTTTTAGAGTTTAGGGTTTTGGGTTGTTTAAGGTTTAGGGTTTAGGTTTTAGGATTTAGGGTTTAAGAGTTAGAATTTAGGGTTTAGGATTTAGTGTTTTGGGTTTGAGGGATTGGCATTTAGGATTTTAAGTTTTATGGTTTAGGGTTTTAGGGTTTTAGGGATCTGGATTTTAGGGTTTAGGGTTGTTTAGGTTTTGGGTTAGGGTTGTTTAGGGTTTAGGCTTTAAGGTTTAGGGTTTAGGGTTTTTAGGGTTTAGGGTTTTAGGATTTAGGGTTTAGGGTTTAGGGTTTAGGGTTTAGAGTTTAGGGTTTAGGGTTTAGTATTTTGGGTGTTAGGGTTTGGCATTTTGGATTTTAAGATGGCTCAGGGTTTGAGAGTGTAGGATTTTAGAGTTTAGGGTTTTAGGGTTTTTAGGGTTTAGGGTTTAGGATTTAGTCTTTAGAATTTAGGGTTGTTTAGGGTTTAAGGTTTATGTTTTAGAATTTAGGGTCTAAGATTTAGGGTTTTAAGGTTTAGGGTTTTCGGGTTTAGTATTTCAAAGTTTAGGGTTTAAGATTTTTGGTTTATGGTTTACGGTAAGTGTTTTAGTGTTTAGGGTTTAGGATTTAATGTTTTGTGTTTATGGTGTTTCAGGGTTTTGGGGCTTAGGGTTTAGGGTCTATGCTTTTAGGACATTGAGTTTAGGGTTTATGGTTTTAGGTTTCTGGGTTTAGGTTTAGCGTTTAGGGTTTTAAGGTTTAGGGTTTAGGGTATTAGGGTTTTAAGGTTTAGGGTTTTAGGGATTAGGATTTTAGGGTTTAAGATTTTTTGTGTTTAGGGTTTATCGTTGTTTAGGGTTTAAAGTATAAGGTTTAGGTGTAAGGTTTAGGGTTTAGGGCTTAGGGTTTAGGTTTAGTGTATTGAGTTATAGGATTTAGGGTTTTAGGGTTTGGCATTTAGGGTTTTTAGGTTTATAGGTTTTATGGTTTAGGTTTTTTAAGGTTTAGGGTCTATAGTTTTAGGACATAGGGTTTAGGGTTTAGGGTTTTAAGCTTCTGGGTTTAGGTTTAGGGTTTCAGGGTTTAGGGTTTAAGGTTTTAGAGTTCTAGTGTATAAGGTTTTTGGTTTAGGATTTTAGGGTTTAGGATTTTAGGGTTTTAGTATTTTGGGTTTTAGGGTTTAGGATTTTAGAGTTTACGGTATTTAGGGTTTAGGATTATTTAGGGTTTAGGATTTTGGTTTTAGGATTTAGGGTATAGGGTTTAAGGTTTTACGGTTTAGGGTTTAGGGTTTAGGTTTAGGGTTTAGGCTTAGGGTTTAGGTTTAGTGTTTTAAAGTTTAGCGTTTTAGTGTTTACGATTTTTGCATTTTCGGTATAGATTTTTGAGTTTAGGGTTTTTGGGTTTAGGGTTCAGGGTTTTAGGGTTTTGGATTTAGGCATTAGTTATTAGGGTTTTTTGGGTTTAAGGTTTTATGCTTTAGGATTTTGAGTTTAGGGTTTAGGTTTTATAATTTAGGGTTTTGGGTATTACTGATTAGGGTTTCGGATTGGCATTTAAGGTTTTAGAGTTTATGGTTCTAGGTTTAAGATTGTATGGTTTAGGGTTTAAGGGTTTACAATTTTAGGGTTTAGGGTTTTTTGGGTATAGGATTTAGGATTTAATGTTTAGTGGAGAGAGAGAGAGATATATTGTATGATTGAGAGAGATAGAGAGAGAAAGAGAAAGATCGTGAAAGAGAGGGTGAGAGGGAGGATGAGAGAGCGAGAGAGAAAGAGAGATCGTGAGCGGGAGAGAGGGAGAGAGGGGGAGAGAGGATGAGAGAGAGAGGGAGAGTGGGAGAGAGAAAGACAGAGAGAAAGAGAAAAGAAGGAGAGATTGATGGAGAGAGAGGGAGGGGAGAGAGAGAAGGAGAAAGAGAGACAAAGGAAGAAAGAGAAAGAGAGAGGGAGAGGGAGAGGGAGAAGGAGGGAGAGGGAGAGCGAGGGAGAGTTTGTGAGAGAGTGAGAGAGACCGTGAGAGAGACCGTGAGAGAGGGAGAGCGAGGGAGAGGTAACCCTTTTGCACTTTTAGATCTCTGAATAAGCTTCGATTTGATATCTTACAGGCTATGTGGTTCCACCTATGTCAAAAGTTATGCCCTACAAAATTTGACATGCACGTGCCACGATCCATCTATTCCAGAAATTCTAAAGCTGCATAGTCCATGTTTTTTGGGCCCAAATAAGCTTCGATTTAATATCTTACGGGCCACGTGGTTCCGTCTACGTCAATGGTGATACCCTACGGAAGTTGACATGCGCGTGCCACGATCCGTCTGTTTTAAAAATTCTAAAGCTGCATAGGTCGTGTTTTTTGGATTGAAAACTGGGCTGCGACAAGTAAACCCAGTCGCACCTATAGGTTTCTAAACAAGCTTCGATTTGATATCTTACAAGCAACGTGGTACCACCCATGTCAAAAGTTATGCCTTACAAAAGTTGACAATCTCGTGCCACGATCAGTCTGTTTTAGAAATTCTTAAGCAGCATAGTCCATTTTTTGGACTCAAAACTAGGCTGCAATGGGTAAACCCTATTACACATGTAGGTCTCTGAATAAGCTTCGATATTAATTCTTACATGCCACGTAGTTCCACCCATGCCAAATATTATGCGCTACAAAATTTGACCTACGCGTGCCATGATCAGTCTGTTCTAGAAATTCTAAAGCTCCACAATTCACGTTTTTCAGGCTCAAAACTGGGCCATGACGGGTAAACCCTGTCGCACTTGTAGGTCTCTGAATAAGCTTTAATTTGATATCTTACGGGCTACGTGATTCCACTTATGTCAAAAGTTATGCTTTACGGAAGTTAACCTGCGCGTGCCACGATCCGTCTGTTCCAGAAATTCTAAAGATGCACAGTCCGTGTTTTTTGGACTCGAAACTAGGATGCGACGAGTAAACTCCGTCCAACCTATAGGTCTCTAAATAAGCTTCCATTTTATCTCTTACAGGCGACGTGCTTCCACCCATGTCAAAAGTTTAACCCTACGAAAGTTGACGTGCTTCCACCCATGTTAAGATTTAGGGTTTCGAGTTGATGGTTTTAAGGTTTTGGGCTTAGTTTTAGGGTTTAGGGTTGAGTGTTTTTTTTTTTGGGTTTTTGGTTTTAGGGTTGAGTGTTTTGATTTTTGGGTTTCTGGCTTTAGGGTTTTTATTGTTTAGGGTTTAAGGTTGTGTAGGGTTTAGGGTTTAGTGTTTTGGGGTTTCGAGGTTTAGTGCTTAGTGTTTTAAAGTGTAAGTTTTAGCATTTTGGCTTTCAGGTTATAGGTTTAGGGTTCAAGGTATTAGGGTTTTTTATTTAGGGTTTAGTGATTAGGGTTTTATGGTTTTAGGGTTTAAGGTTTAGGGTTTAGGTTTTTTTGGATTTAGAGATTTGTGTTTTTGGGTTTTTGGGTTTTTAGGGTTTCAGGTTTAGGGTTAAGGAGTTAGGGTTTTTGGTTTTAGAGTTTTAGGATTTGTTACTTTACCAATATATTCTCATCTTACTTTATTAGTAATCTTAATCTCAAGTTAGTTTTAACCAAATTGAATCATTATTATTTTTACTACCCTATTAGCATGTTAAATCTTCGTTCGTTCTATATATTTATTACATATTCATACGGGTCCCGGTGGAGATCGACAATGACTTACTACTTTATTACTTGTTAACGATACATGCATTAGGTTTTGGCGTTTATGGTTTAGGGTTTATCCATTTTTGTGTTTAGGTTAAGGGTTTAAGGTGTAGGGTTTTGGGTTTTAGTGTTTAGGGTTTTAGGGTTTAGGATTTTTGAATTTAGGATTTTAGGGTTTAGGTTTTTAGTGTTTTGGATTCTAGGGTATAGGATTTTTAGGGTTTAGATTTTAGGTTTTAGGATTTAGTGTTTAGGGTTTGGGGTTTTAGGGTTAGGGTTTAGGTTTTTAGGGTTTAGGGTTGTTTAGGGTTTAGTTTTTACGGTTTAGAGTTTAGGATTTACGGTTTTACGGTCTTGGTTTAAGGGTTTAGTGTTTTAAAGTTTAGGTTTTAGTGTTTAGGGTTTAGTATATTAAAACTTCTTTGGTTCAATTTTTTGTTTTACATATTACTCATTAACGATATGTGCACTAGCATATGCGCAAATCATACAACACCGTCTAAGAATAGATATTTCTTCTTTTAATTTAGGGTTTAGGGTTTTTGGATTTAGGGTTTTTAGGGTTTAGGGTTTAGTGTTTTGAGTTATAGGTTTTAGGGTTTTAGGGTTTGGCATTTTGGGTTTTTAGGTTTATGGATTTAAGGGTTTAGGGTTTTAGGGTTTTAGTGTTTAAGGTTTTAAGGTTTAGGGTTTTAGGGTTTAGGATTTTAGGGTTTTGAATTTTTGAGTTTACGGTTTCTTGGGTTTAGGGTTTATGGTTATTCAGGGTTTAGGGTTTAGGTTTTAGGATTTAAGTTATAGGGTTTAAGGTTTTAGATTTAGGGTTTGAGGTTTAGTGTTTTAAAGTTTAGGGTTTTAGTGTTTACGGTTTTGGCATTTTGGGTTAATGGTTTTGAGTTTAGGGTTTTAGGGTTTAGTGTTTAGGGTTTTAGGGTTTTAAATTTATGGTTTAGTTATTAGTGTTTTTCCGGTTATTGAGTTTTAGGGTTTAGGGTTTCATGCTTTAGGATTTTAGAGTTTTAGGTTTTTAGAGTTTTGGTGTTTTGGTGTTTTAGGGTTTGGGGTTTAGGTTTTAGGACCTAGGATTTAGGGTTGATGGTTCTAGGGATCTGGGTTTAGGTTTAGGGTTTAGGTTTTAGGATTTAGGGTTTAGGGTGTCAGGGTTTAGGGTTTATGGTTTTGGGGATTAGGATTTTACAGTTTAAGGTCTTTTTGGGTGTAGGGTTTAGAGTTGTTTATAGTTTAGGGATTAGAGTTTAGGGTTTAGTGTTTTGGGTTTGTGGGTTTACGGCTTTAGGGTTCTGCATTTAGGGTTTTAGGCTTTGAGAGTGTAGGGTTTGGAGTTTAAGGGTTTGAGATTTTTATGGTTTAGGGTGTAGGGTTGTTTATTGTCTAAGATCTAGGTTTTAGGGTTTAGGGTTTAGAATTTAGGGTTTTAGGGTTTTGGGTTTAAGGTTTTAGTATTTTAAAGTTTAGGGTTTACGTTTTAGGGTTAATGGTTTAGGGTCTAGGGTTTTAGGGTTTAGGATTTTATTTTAGTGTTTATGGTTTTCAGGGTTTTACTGTTTAGGTTTTTTAGGGTATAGGGTCTATGGTTTTCAGATTTAGGGTTTAGGGTCTATGGTTTTAAAGTTTTGTGTTTAGGTTTAGGGTTTTGAGTTTTAGGGTTTGGGATTTAGGATTTTAAGGTATAGGGTTTAGGGTTTTAGGGTTTAGGGTTTTTGGGATAAGGATTTTTGGGTTTAGGGTTTTTAGGGTTTAGTGTTTAGATTTTAGGGTTTAGGGTTTTTAGGGTTTAGGGTTTTAGGGTTTGAGAGTGTAGGGTTTAGTGTTTAAGGGTTTATGATTTTAAGGTTTAGGATTTTTAGGGTGTAGGGTTTAGGGTGTAGGGTTGTTTAGGCTTGAAGGTTTAGGTTTTAGGGTTTAGTGTTTAGAATTTAGGGTTTTAAGGTTTAGTATTTTAAAGTTTAGGGTTTAGGGTTTTGGGTTCATGGTTTAGGGTTTAGGGTTTTAAGATTTAGGGTTTAGGATTTAATTTAAGTGTTTATGGTTTTATGGATTTTAGTGTTTAGGTTTTTTAGGGTTTAGGGTTTATGGTTTTAGAATTTAGGAGTTAAGGTTTATGGTTTTATGGTTTTGTGTTCAGGTTTAGGGTTAAGGATTTAGGGTTTAGGGTTTGCGGTTTAGGGTTTTTGGGATTGGGATTTTTGGGTTTAGGGATTTTAGGGTTTAGGGTTTCGGATTTAGGGTTTTAGGGTTTAGGGTTTAAGGGTTTATTGTTTTAATGTTTTGGGTTTAGGGTTTAAGGATTAGGTTTTAGGGTTTAGGGTTTAGTATATTAAAACTTCTTTGGTTCAATATATTTTTTACATATTCATATGAGTTCCCGTGGAGATCGACACTCACAAACTACTTTATTACTTGTTAACGATTTATGCACTAGCATATACGCAAATAATACAACAATGCCTAAGAATAGATCTTTCTTCTTCAAATTTAGGGTTTTTAGGGTTCAGGGTTTAGTGTTTTGAGTTATTGGGTTTAGGATTTTAGGGTTTGGCATTTAGGGTTTTTCGGTCTTTGGATTTTACGGTTTAGGTTTTAAGGTTTAGGGTTTAGGGTGTAGGGTTTTAGGAGTTTAGTGTTTAGGGTTTTAGGGTTTAGGATTCTAGGGTTTAAGGGTTTAGGGTTTCAAGGTTAGAGGATTTTAGTGTTTTGGGTTTTTATAGTTTAGGGTTTAGGGTTATTTAGGGTTTAGGGTTTAGATTTTAGGATTTAAGGTATAGGGTTTAGGGTTTTAGGGTTTTAGGGTTTTATGTTTACTGTTTTAAAGTTTAGGGTTTTAGTGTTTACGGTTTTAGCATTTTGGGTTTAGGGTTTTGCGTTTAGGGTTTTGCGTTTAGGGTTTTAGTGTTTTGGGTTGTTTAGAGTTTAGGGTTTAGGTTTTGGGTTTTGGGTTTTGGGTTTTGGGTTTTAGGGTTTATGGTTTACGGTTTGGCGTTTAGAGTTTTAGAGTTTATGGTTCTGGGTTTAAGTGTGTAGGGTTTAGGGTTTAAGGGTTTACAATTTTAGGGGTTAGGATTTTAGGCTTTAGGGTTTTTAGGGCTGAAGGATTTGGTTTTAGGGTTTTGGGGATTGGGTTTTAATGTTTAGGATTTAGGGTTGTTCAGGGTTTAAGGTTTGGGTTTTAGGGTTTAGGGTTTAGGATTTAGGGATTTAGGGTATAGGGTCTAAAGGTTTAGTGTTTTAAAGTTCAGGGTTTACGATTTTGGGATTATGGTTGATGTTTAGGGTTTTAGGGTTTAGGATTTAGAATTTAATGTTTAGTGTATAAGGTTTTTCATGGCTTTAGAGTTTAGGTTTTTTAGGGTTTAGGGTCTATGGTTTTAGTATTTAAGGTTTTGGGTTTAGGGTTTAGTGTTTTAGGTTTTTGGTTTTTTGGGTTTTATGGTATTGGGTTTAGGGCTATGACTTTAGGGTTTTGGGTTTTTGTTTAGGATTTAGGGTTTAGGGTTTTTGGGTTTCAGGTTTTAGGGTATGGGGTTTAGGGTTTTAAGGTTTAAGGTTTAGGGATTGAGGGTTTAAAGTTTTAGGGTTTTAGGGTTTAGGGTTTTTAGGTTGGGGGTTTTTAGGGTTTAGGTTTGGAGTTTAGGGTTTAGTGTTTCGGGTTTTTGGTTTTCAGGTTTTATGGTATTGGGTTTAGGGTTAAGACTTTAGGATTTTGTTTTTTTAGTTTAGGTTTTAGGGTTTAGGGTTTTGTGTTTGAAGTTTTAGGGTATGGGGTTTATGGTTTTAAGGTATACGGTTTAGGGATTGAGGGTTTAGGGTTTTGGGGTTTTTGGGTTTAGGGTTTAAGGTTGTTTTTGGTTTAGGGTTTAGGTTTATGATTTAGGGTTTAGGGTTTAGGATTTTAGGGTTTAGAGTTTAAAGTTTTAAAGTTTAGGGTTTAGCATTTTGGGTTTTGGGTTTTGAGTGTAGGGTATTAGGGTTCAAGGTACAGGGTTTTAGGGTTTTGGATTTAGGGTATTGTGTTTAGCGTTTTTAGGGTTTTAGGGTTTTAGGCTTTAGAATTTTTGGGGTTAGGGTGTTTAGAGTTTATGTTTTTTTCTTGCTTAGGGTTTAGGTTTTTGGTTTTTGGATTTAGGGTTTCGGGTTTTAGAGTTTAGGGTTTAGGGTTTAGTGTTTTAAAGTTTAGGGTTTTGGGTTTTGGGTATAGGGTTTTAGTGTTTTGGATTTTTGGGTTTAGGGTTCAAGGTTTGGGTTTTTCAGCATTTAGGGTTTATGTTTTTTACATTTTAGTGTTTTTTTGTTTTTAGGGTTTAGGCATTTGGGTTTAGGGTTTTGGGTTTTGGATTTTTGGGTTTTGGGGTTCGCTACTTTGCAAATATTATCTCATACAACTTAATTAATCATCCTAATCTCAAGTTTGTTTTGGCTTTTTGATTTAGGGTTTATTGTTTTGTGTTTAGGTTTAGGGTTTAGGGTTGAGTGTTTTTGGTTTTTAAGTTTCGAGTTTTAGGGTTTGGGGTTTAGAGTTTTAAGGTTTAGGGTTTTAGGGTTTGCGGTTAAGGGTTCTAGGGTTTAGTGTTTTGGTTTTAGGTTTTTGGAGTTTAGGGTTTACAGTTTTTGGGTTTAGGATTTTAGGGTCCATGGTTTTTAGGGTTGTCTAGGGTTTAGGTTTTAGGCTTTTAGGGTTTAGGTTTTTAGCGTTTAATGTTTTAAAGTTTAGTGTTTAGCATTTTGGGTTTAGGGTTTAGTGTTTAGGATTTAAGGCTTTACGATTTAGGGTTTAGGGTTTAGGGTTTAGGGTTTAGGGTTTTAGGGTTTAGGGTTTAGGGTTTAGGGTTTAGTGTATTAGGGTTGAAGGTTTAGGGTTTAGGGTTTAGGCTTTAGGTTTTGTGTTTAGGGTTCACCGTTTTGGGTTTTTTGTTTTTGGGTTTTAGGGTTTGGGGTTTAGGGTTTAGGGTTTAGGCTTTATGGTTTGGGGTTTAAGGTTTAGGGTTTGGGGTTTAGGGTTTCGGGTTTAGGGATTCGGGTTTGGGGTTTGGGGTTTGGGGTTTAGGGATTGAATTTAGGGTTTGGGGTTTAGGGTTCACGGTTTTAGGGTTTCGGATATAGGGTTTAGTTATTATGGTTTTTAGGGTTTTAGGGTTTAGGGTTTTAGAATTTAGGATTTTAGGGTTTAGGGCTTTTAGAGTTTTGGGTTTTGGGTTGTTTAGGGTATCTGGTTTAGTTATTAGAATATAGGGTTTAGGGTTTATGTTTTAGTGTTTTGGGTTTTAGGGTTTAGGGTTTTATGGTTTAGGGTTTTAGGTTTTGTGTTTAGGATTTAGGGATTAGGGTTTAGTGTATTTTAAAATTTAGGGTTTTGGGTTTTGGGTTTAGGGTTTTAGGATTTTGAGTTTTATGGTTTTCGGTTCATGGTTCCGGTTTTTTAGTGTTTAGTGATTAAGGTTTCGAGTTTTAGGGTTTCAGTGTTTTTAGGGTTTAGATTTTACAGTTAAGGGTTTAGGGTTAAGGGTTTTAGGATTTAGGGTTTTAGGGTTTGCTACTTTGCAAATAATAGTAGTGATCCTAATGTATAGTTTGTTTTGACCATATTAATTCATTTTTGGTTCAATATATTTTTTACATAATCATACGAGTCCCCGTGAAGATCGACACTTACTTACTACTTTATTACCTGTTAATGATGCGTGCATTAGCGAATACGCAAATCATACAACACGCCCTAAAAATAGTTCTTTCTTCATTGTATTTACAATTTAAGGTCTAGAATTTAAGGTTTTTAGGGTTTAGGGTTTATGGTTTTAGGAATTTAGGGATTAGGTTTAGAGTTTACGGTTTAGGGTTTATTGTTTAGGTTTTAGGGCTTAAGGTTATAGGTTTTGAAATTTAGGGTTTTAGGGTTTATGGATTTTAGGGTTTCGGGTTTATGCTTTAGGGTGTTAGGGTTTTAGTGTTTAGTGTTTTACGGTTTAGGATTTTAGGGTATAGGATTTAAGTGTTTTAGGGTTTAGGATTTTAGGGTTTAGTATTTTGGTTTTCTAGGGTTTTGGGATTTAGGGTTTAGGATTTAGGGTTTTAGGGTTTAGGGTTTCTAGAGTCTAGGGTTTTGGGTTGTTTAGGATTTAGTGTTTAGAGTTTAGGGTTTAGGGTTTAGGGTTTATTGTTTTAAAGTTTAAGATTTTGGGTTTTGGGTTTAGGGTTTTGGATTTAGGGTTTTAGGGTTTTGGGTTCTGGGTTTAGGGTTTGGGTTTCGGGTTTTCGGGTTTTAGGGTTTAAGGTTTTTAGGGTTTAATGTTTTGAATTTAGGGTTTAGGGTTTCGAGTTTTAGGATTTTAGGATTTGCTACTTTGCAAATATTATCTCATACTGCTTTATTAGTCATCCTAATCTCAAATTAGTTTTAACCATAATGATTCATCATTATTATTACTATTCTATTTGCAAGTTAAATCTTCTTTGGTTCAATATATTTATTATTTACTCGTACTAGTCCATGTAGAGATTGACACTCATTTACTACTTGTTTACTTGTTAACGATATGTGCAATAGACGATACACAAATCATATTACACCCCCTAAGAATAGTTCTTTCTTCTTTGAACTTAGGGTTTTAGGATTTAGGGTTTTTAGGGTTTAGGGTTTATGGTTTAAGGGTTTTAGGTTTTTAGGTTTTAGTGTTTAGGATTTGGGTTTAGGGTGTAGGGTTTAGGGTTTAGGGTTTAGGATTTAGTGTTTAGGGTTTTAGGGTTGAGGGTTTTAGGGTGTAGGGTTTATGCTTTAAGGTTTTAGGGTGTAGGGTTTAGGGTTTGAAGTTCAGGGTTTAGGATTTTAGGGTTTTGGGGTTTAGTATTTTTGGGTTTAGGGTTTAGGGTTTAGTGTTTAAGTTTAGGGTTTAGGATTTTGGGTTTTGGGTTTTGGGTTTAGGGTTTTAGTCATCGGGTTTAGAATTTAGGGTTTTAGGTCATAGGGTTTACGGTTTAGAATTTAGGGTTTAGGGTTAGGGGCTTAGGGTTTAGGGTTTTAGGGTGTTCTACATTGTAATTATTATCTCATACTGCGTTTTTAGTCATTTTAATCTCAAGTTAGGTTTAAACATATTAATTCTTCATTTTTATTACTGCCTTATTTGCAAGTTAAATATTCGTTGGTTAATATATTTATTACATATTCATACTAGTCCTCGTGGAGATCGACACACACTTACTACTTTATTACTTGTTCGGGTTTTGGGTTTAGGTTTTTAGGGTATAGGATTTTTGGGTTTAAGGTTTTTAGGGTTTATGATCTATGGTTTTTTAGGGTATAAGTTTTAGGGTGTAGGGTTTTGGGTTTTGGGTTTTGGGTTTTAGAGTTTAGGGTTTTAGGGTTTAGTGTTTTAAAGTTTAGGATTTCTGGTTTTCGGTTTAGGGTTTTAGGGTTTAGGGTTAAGGGTTTATATTTTCGTGGTTTAGAGTTTTGGGTTTAGTTTTTAGGGTTTTAATGGTTTTTGGATTTCGAGTTGAGGGTTTTACGGTATAATGTTTTGAGTTATTGGGTTTAGGGTTTTAGGTTTACTGTTTTAAAGTTAGGGGTTTTAGTGTTTACAGTTTTTGAATTTTGGGTTTAGGGTTTTACATTTAGAGTTTTAAGGTTTAGGGTTTACGGTTTTAGGGTTTTGGATTTACGGTTTAGTTATTAGGGTTTGGGTTGTTTAGAGTTTAGGGTTTAGGTTTTTTAATTTAGGGTTTTAGGTTTTGAGTTTTGGGTTTTAGGATTTATCTTAATCCATCCCTCTCTCTCCCTCTCCCTACCTCTCCCTCGCCTTCCCTCCCTCTCCCTCTCCCTCTCACTTTCTCTTTCTACCTCTGTCTCTCTTTTACCTTCTCTCTCTCCCTCCCTCTCTCCCTCCCTCTCTATCTCCATCTATCTCTCCTTCATTTTCTCTTTCTCACTTTCCCTCTCTCTTTCTCTTTCTCCCACTCTCCCTCTCTCTCCCTCTCTCTTTCTCCGTCTCTCTCTTCCTCCCTCTCACCCTCTCTCACTCACAATCTTTCTCTTTCTCTCTCTAACTCTCTCTCTCAATCACACAGCCTCTCCCTTTCTATCTCTCTCTCTCTCACGATCTTTCTCTCTCTCCCTCACTTTCTCTCACCCTCTCACCCTCTCTCTATTCCTCTCTCTCCCTCTCTCTCTGTCTCTCCCCCTCTCTCTCTCCCTCACTCTCTCCCTCCCTCGCTCTCTCCCTCTCCCTACCTCTCCCTCCCTCTCCCTCTCGCTCCCTCTCCCTCTATCTTTCCCTTTCTTCCTCTGTCTGCCTTTCTCCTTCTCTCTCTCCCTCCCTCTCTCTCTCCATCTATCTCTCCTTCATTTTCTCTTTGTCTCTGTCTCTTTCTCTCTCTCCTTCTCTCTTTTTCCTTCTCTCCCTCTCTCCCTCTCACGATCTCTCCCTGTCTCACTCTCTAATCCTCCCTCCCACCCTCTCTCTCTCCCAATCTTTCTCTTTCACTCTCTGTCACTCTCCCTCTCAATCACTCAATCTCTCTTTCTCTCTTTCACTCTCTCTCTCCATCTCACTCACTCTCTCTCCCTCTGTCTCGCTCTCTCTCCCTTCCTCTCACCCACTCTCTCTCTTGAAATTTCTCTTTCTCTCTCACTCTCACTCATATACACAATCTGACTTTCTCTCTCTCTCACAATGTCTTTTGATCTCTCTCTATCCTTCTCTCTCCCCCTCTGTCTCTCCCTCTCCCTTCGCTCTCGCTCTATCTGACTCTTACACACAATCTGTCTTTCTCTCTCTCTCACGATGTCTCTTGATCTCTCTATCCTTCTCTCTCCCCCTCTGTCTCTCCATCTCCCTCTCCCTTCGCTCTCTCTCTCAATCTATCTCTCTCTCATTCCCTCTTTCTTGCCCTCTCTCTCTATCTTTCTCTCCTCTCTATCATTCCCTATCTCTCTCTGTCTCTTTATCTATCTATTTCTCTCTCTACCTCTCTAGCTTTCTCTCCCACTCTCTCTTCCTCTCTCTCTCTCACGATCTCTTTTCTTTCCCTCTCTCTTTCTCTATCATGATCTCTCTCTTTCTCTCTTTCTCTCTCTTTCTCTCTCTCAGCCTCTCCCTCTCACGCTCTCCCTCACTCTCTCCCTCTCTCTCGCTCTCTCTCTCTCCCTTTCTCTCCCCTCTCGCTCTCTCCCCCTTTGTCTCAATCTCTCGCTCGCTCTCACTCTCTCTCCCTCTCTCTCGCTCGCTCTCACTTTCTCTCTCTACCTCTACTCCCTCGCTCTCTCTACCCCCTCGCTCCCTCTACCCCCCTCTCTCCCTCTCTCCCTCTCCCTCCCTCCCTCTCCCTCCCTCTCCCTCTCTCTTAATCCAACTATCTCTCTCTCTCACTCTTTCTACTTCACTCTCACTCTTCTCGTGATCTCTCTCTTTCTCTCTATATCTCTCTCTCCCTCCCTCTCTCCCTCTCTCTCACTATCACACACACACACACTCTCTCTCTCACTATCACTCTCCCTCTCGCTTGCTCTATCTGCCTCTCTCTCTCATGATCTCTCTCTCTCATGATCTCTTTCTCTCTCCCTCACAATCTCTCTCGCACAATCTCCCACTCTCTCTTTCTCTCTCCTTCTCGCTCTCCCTTTCTCTATTCTGATCTCTCTCATTCTCTCTCTCTCTCTCTCTCTCTCGCTCTTTCTCTTTCACTCTCCCTCCCTCCCTCTCCCTCTCCCTCTCTCACGATCTCTTTGTTTCTCTCTCTCTTTCTTCCTCTTGATCTCTCTCTTTCTCTCTGTCTCTCCCTCTCTCTCCGTCCCTCACTCTATCTCTCTCTCGCTCACTCTCTCTCTCCCTCTCCTTACCTCTCCCTCGCTCTCCCTCTCTCACGGTCTCTCCCTCTCTCACGCACTCTCCCTCGCTCTCCTAAAAACATGTCAATGGTTATACCCTACGGAAGTTTACATGCACGTGCCACGATCTGTCTATTTTAGAAATTCTAAAGCTGCACCATTTATGTTTTTTGGACCGAGGCTGGGCTGCAATAAGTAAACCTAGATGCCTATGTAGATCTCTAAATAGGGTTCGATTTGATATCTTACGGGCAACTGGTTCCTCCCATGTCAAAAGTTATTCATTACGGAAGTTGATATATGCGTGCCACGATCCATCTGTGTTAGAAATTCTAAAGTTGCACAGTCTATGTGGTTTACACCAAAAATAGGGTTGCATTGGGTAAACCCTATTGCACATGTAGGTCGTTGAATAAGCTTCGATTTGATATCTTACGGTGCACGTGGTTCCATCCATGTGAAAAGTTACGCTCTACAAAAGTTGACCTACGCGTGCCACGATCCGTCTGTTCCAAACGTTCTTAAGCTGTACAGTCCATTTTTAGGACTTGAAACTTGGCTACGATTGGATAAACCCTATCACCACTGTAGGTCTCAGAATAAGATTCGATTTGATATGTTATAGGCTACGCGGTTTCACCCCTGTCAAAACTTACACCCTATGAAAGTTGAAATGCACGTGCCACGATCCGTGTGTTTTAGAAATTCTAAAGATGCTCAAATTGTGTTTTTTGGACTCAAAATTGGGCTGCGACAAGTTCACCTAGTCATACCTATAGATCTTTGAATAGGCTTCGATTAAATATCATACGGGCAACGTGGTTCATTAATGTAAAAAATTATGCCCTACAAAAGTTGACATGCGCGTGCCAAGATCCGTCTATTTTCGAAATTCTAAAGCCACACAGTCCGTGATTTTATATATTACATGCTACGTGGTTCCATCCGTTTATTCTAGAAATTCTAAAGCTACACAGTCCGCGTTATTTGTACCAAAATAAGCTTCTATTTTATATCTAACAGGCCACGTGGTAGCACCCATATCAATGGTTATACCCTATGAAAGTTGACATGCACGTGATCCATCTATTTTGGAAATTCTAAAACTGCACAGTTCATATTTTTTAGACCGAAGCTGGCTGCGACAAGTAAACCCAGTTGCACTAGTAGATCTCTGAATAGGCTTTCATTTGATATCTTACGGGCAACGTCGTTCCACCCATGTCAGAAGTTATACCCTACGGAAGTTGATATGTGAGTGCTACGATCCGCCTGTTTTAGAAATTCTAAAGCTGCATAGTCTATGATTTTTAGACCCAAAACAGGGTTGCGATGGGTAAACCCTATTGCACATGGAGGTCCCTAAATAAGCTTTGATTTGAAATCTTACGGTCCACGTGGTTCCACCTACGTCAAAAGTTGTGCCCTACGAAAGTTGACATACGCTTGCCACGATCCGTCCTTTCCAGAAGTTGTAAAGCTGCACAGTCAATTTTTTAGGACTTGAAACTCAGCTGCGATTGGGTAAACACTATCGCACCCGTAGGTCACTGAATAAGTTTTGATTTGATATCTTACAGGCTACGTGGTTCCACCCTTGTCAAAAGTTATGTCCTGCGGAAGTTGACATGCGCGTGCTACGATCCGTTTGTTTTAGAAATTCTAAAGCTGTACAATTTGTGTTTTTTGGACTCGAAACTGGGCTACGACAGGCAAACCTAGTCTCACCTGTATATCTCTAAATAGGCTTCGATTTTCATATCATATGGGCAACGTGGTTCCACCCATGTCAAAAGTTATGTCCTACGGAAGTTGATATGTGCGTGCCACAATCCAGTTTTTTTAGAAATTATAAATCTGCACAGTCCGTGTTTTTTAGACCCAAAACTATACTGTGATGGGTAAACCCTATTGAACATGTAGGTCTCTGAATTTTCTTTGATTTGATAACTTAGATGCGACGTGGTTCCACCTACGTCAAAATTTATGCCCTACGGAATTTGATCTGCGCGTGCCACGATTAGTCTGTTCTAGAAATTCTAAAGCTGCACAGTCTGTGTTTTTTGAACTTGGGACTTGTCTATGATGGTTAAACCTCTATCGCACATGTAGGTCTATGAACAAGTTTCGATTTGATATCTTAAGGGTCACGTGCTTCCACCCATTCCAAAAGTTATATGCGGTACGGAAGTTGACATGCGCGTGCCACGACCAGTCACTTACAAAAATTCTAAAGTTGCACAGTCTGTGTCATTTGGAATTGAAAATGGGCTGTGACAGTTAAATCTTATCGCACTTGGAGGTCTCTGAATAAGCTTCGATTTGACATCTTACGGGCCACGTCATTCCACCCATGTCAAAAGTTATGCCCTACGGAAGTAGACATTCACGTGTCACAATCCATCTGTTTTAGAAGTTGTAAAGCTGCACCATACTTTTTTTTTGAACTCGAAACTAGGCAGTGATATGTAAACCCTATCGCACCTGTACGTCTCAGAATAAGTTTTGATTTGATATTTTACAGGCTATTGGGTTTAGGGTTTTAGGTTTACTATTTTAAAGTTTATGGTTTTAGTGTTTACGGTTTTTACATTTTGGGTTTAGGGTTTTACATTTAGGGTTTTAAGGTTTAGGCGTTAGGGTTTTGGATTTAGGGTTTAGTTACTAGGGTTTTGGGTTGTTTAGAGTTTAGGGTTTAGGTTTCGGAATTTAAGGTTTTAGGTTTTGGGTTTTGGGTTTTAGGGTTTATCTTTCTCCCTCCCTCTCTCCCTCTCCTTACCTCTCCCTCGCCTTCCCTCCCTCTCCCTCTCCCTCTCACTTTCTCTTTCTACCTCTGTCTCTCTTTCTACTTCTCTCTCTCTCTCTTCCTCTCTCCATCCCTCTCTGTCTCCATCTATCTCTCCTTCATTTTCTCTTTCTCTCTTTTCCTCTCTCTCTTTCTCTTTCTCCCTCTCTCATCCTCTCTCCCTCCCTCTCCCTCTCTCTTTCTCCGTCTCTCTCTTCCTCCCTCTCACCCTCTCTCACTCACAATATCTCTTTCTCTCTCTAATTCACTCTCTCAATCACACAATATCTCCCTTTCTCTTTCTCTCATACGATCTCTCTTCCTCTCTCTCCCCCACTCTCTCCCTCCCTCGCTCTCTCTCCCTCTCCCTACCTCTCCCTCTGTCTCCCTCTCGCTCCCTCTCCCCCTCCCTCTCTCTCTCCCTCTCTCTCTCCTTCCTTTTCTCTCTCTCTTTCTCCTTCTCTCCCTCTCTCTTTCTCCTTCTCTCCCTCTCTCCCTCTCACGATCTCTCTCTGTCTCACTCTCTAATCCTCCCTCTCACCCTCTCTCTCTCCCAATCTTTCTCTTTCACTCTCTGTCACTCTCTCTCTCAATCACACAATCTATCTTTCTCTGTCTCTATCTTACGATCTCACTGACTCTCCCTCTCTTTCTCTCGCTCTCTCTCCCTCTCTCCCCCTCCCTCTCCCTCTCCCTTACTCACTCCCTCTGTCTATCTCACTCTCATTCTCTCTTTCATTCCCTCTCTCTCTTTATCTATCTATTTCTCTCTCTCCCTCTCTCACTTTCTCTCTCACTCTCTCTCCCTCTCTCTCTCCGTCTACAACCCTCTTTCTCTCTCTCGCTCTCTTTCTCTTTCCCTTCCCCTCCCTCTCTCTCTTGCACTCTCTCTCTCCCTCTCTCTCTCCCTCTCTCTCCCACTCTCTCTATCCCTCTCTCTGGCTCTCTCTCCCGCTCTCTTCCTCCCTCTCTCTCTCACTGGTTCTCTCTCCCATTTTTTCTCCCTCTCTCTCACTCTCTCTCACTCTCTCTATCATGATCTCTCTATATCTTTCTCTCTCTGCCTCTATCGCTCTCTCCCTCTCTCCCTCTCTCCCTCTCTCTTTCTCTCCCTCTCTCTCCCTCTCTCTCGCTCGCTCTCATTCTCTCTCTCTCTCTGTCTACCACCATCTCTCTCTCTTTCTCTCTCCCTCCCCCTCTCTCTCGCACTCTCTCTCTACCTACCTCTCCCTCTCTCTCCTCTTCCCTCCCTCTCCCGCTCTCCCTCCCCCTCTTTCTGTCTTTGTCTATCTCTCTCCTTCTCTCTCTCCCTCCCCCCTCTCTCTCTCCATCTATCTCTCTTTCTCTCTTCCTCCCTCTCTCTTCCTCTCTCTCTCTTTCACTCGCTCTTTCTCCCTCTGTCTCGCTCTCTCTCCCTTCTTGTCACCCACTCTCTCTCTCCCGATATTACTCTTTCTCTCTCACTCTGACTCTTACACACAATCTGTCTTTCTCTCTCTCTCACGATGTCTCTTGATCTCTCTATCCTTCTCTCTCCCCCTGTCTCTCCATCTCCCTCTCCCTTCGCTCTCTCTCTCTATCTATCTCTCTCTCATTCCCTCTTTCTTGCCCTCTCTCTCTATCTTTCTCTCCTCTCTATCATTCCCTATCTCTCTCTGTCTCTTTATCTATCTATTTCTCTCTCTACCTCTCTCACTTTCTCTCCCACTCTCTCTTCCTCTCTTTCTCCTCTCTCTCTCTCACGATCTCTTTTCTTTCCCTCTCTCTTTCTCTCTCATGATCTCTCTCTCTCTCTTTCTCTCTCTCTCAGTCTCTCCCTCTCACTCTCTCCCTCACTCTCTCCCTCTCTCTTTCACTCTCCCTCTCTCTCTCGCTCACACACTCTCTCTCTCTCTCTCTCTCTCTCGCTCTCTCACCCCCTTTCTCTCAATCTCTCGCCCGCTCTCACTCTCTCTCCCTCTCTCTCGCGTTCGCTATCACTTTCTCTATCTCCCTCTACCCCGTCGCTCTCTCTACCCCCTCTCTCTCCCTCTCTCACTCTCCCTCCCTCCCTCTCCCTCTCTCTTCCTCCAACTATCTCTCTCTCACTCTTTCTACTTCTCTCACACTCTTCTTGTGATCTCTCTCTTTCTCTATATATATATCTCTCTCCCTCCCTTTCTCCCTCTCTCTCACTATCACACACACACACACACTCTCTCACTATCACTCTCTCTGGCTTGCTCTATCTGCCTCTCTCTCTCCCTCTCTTTCTCTCTCTCTCATGATCTCTCTCTCTCTCACAATCTCTCTCGCACAATCTCCCTCTCCCACTTTCTCTCTCACTCTCTCTCTCCTTCTCGCCCTCCCTCTCTCTATTCCGATCTCTCTCGTTCTCTCTCTCTCTCGCTCTTTCTCTCTCACTCTCTCTCCCTCCCTCTCCCTCTCCCTCTCTCACGATCTCTTTGTTTCTCTCTCTTTTTCTTCCTCTTGATCTCTCTCTTTCTCTCTCTGTCTCTCCCTCTCTCTTTGTCTCTCCCTCTCTTTCTCCCTCACTTTCTCCCTCTCTCTCCGTCCCTCACTCTATCTCTATCTCTCTCGCTCACTCTCTCTCTCCCTCCCTCTCTCTCCCTTTCCCTTGCTCTCCCTCTCTCACAGTCTCTCTCTCTCTCTCACACACTCTCCCTCGCTTTCCTAAAAACATGTCAATGGTTATACCCTACGAAAGTTTACATACGCGTGCCACGATCTATCTATTTTAAAAATTCTAAAGCTGCACAGTTTATGGTTTTGGACCGAAACTAGGCTGCAATAAGTAAACCCAGGCGCACATGTAGATCTCTGAATGGGCTTCGATTTGATATCTTACGGGCAACTGGTTCCACCCATGGTTATTCCATACGGAAGTTGATATGTGCGTGCCACGATCCATCTGTTTTAGAAAATCTAAAGTTGCACAGCCTGTGTGGTTTACACCCAAAATTGGGTTGCATTGGGTAAACCCTACTGCACATGTAGGTCTTTGAATAAGCTTCGATTTAATATGTTACGGTCCACGTGGTTCCACCAATGTGAAAAGTTACGCTCTACAAAAGTTGACCTGCGCGTGCCACGATCCGTCTGTTTCAAACGATCTTAAGCTGCACAGTCCATTTTTAGGGCTTGAAATTGGGCTATGATTGGATAAACTCTATCGCACCTGTAGGTCTCTGAATAAGATTCGATTTGATATCTTATAGGCTACGCGATTCCACCCATGTCAAAACTTACACCCTATAAAAGTTGACATGCGCGTGCCACGATCCGTGTGTTTTAGAAATTCTAAGGATGCTCAATTTGTGTTTTTTGGACTCGAAACTGGGCTGCAACAAGTAAACCTAGTCATACTTGTAGATCTCTGAATAGGCTTCGATTTAATATCCTACGGGCAACGTGGTTCATAAATGTAAAAAGTTATGCCCTACAAAAGTTGACATGCGCGTGCCAAGATCCGTCTGTTTTTGAAATTCTAAAGTCGAACAGTTTGTGTTTTTTGGACACAAAACTGGGCTACGATGGGACAACCTGATTGCACATGTAGGTCTCTAAATAAGCTTTGATTTGAAATATTACATGCTACGTGGTTCCACCCATGTCAAAAGTTATACCCTATGGCATTTGACCTGCGCGTGCTACGATCCGTCTATTCTAGAAATTCTAAAGCTGCACAGTCCGTGTTATTTGCACCAAAATAAGATTCAATTTGATATCTAACGGGCCACGTGGTAGCACCCATATCAATGGTTGTACCCTATGAAAGTTGGCATACGCGTGATCCGTCTGTTTTAGAAATTCGAAAACTGCACAATTCATGTTTTTTAGACCAAAGCTGGCTGCGACAAGTAAACCCAGTCACGCTAGCAGATCTCTGAATAGGTTTCCATTTGATATCTTACGGGCAACGTGGTTCCACCCATGTTAGAAGTTATACCCTACGGAAGTTGATATGTGAGTGCTACGATCCGCCTGTTTTAGAAATTCTAAAGCTGCACAGTCTGTGATTTTTAGACCCAAAATAGGGTTGCAATGGGTAAACCCTATTGCACATGTAGGTCCCTAAATAAGCTTTGATTTGATATCTTACGGTCCACGTGGTTCCACCTACGTCAAAAGTTGTGCGCTACGAAAGTTGACATACGCGTGCCACGATCCGTCCATTCCAGAAGTTGTAAAGCTGCACAGTCAATTTTTTAGGACTTGAAACTCAGTGCGATTGGGTAAACACTATCGCACCTGTAGGTCACTGAATAAGCTTCGAGTTGATATCTTACAGGCTACGTGGTTCCACCCATGTCAAAAGTTATGCCCTACGGAGGTTGACATGCGCGTGCCACGATCCGTTTGTTTTAGAAATTCTAAAGCTGTACAGTTTGTGTTTTTTGGACTCAAAACTGGGCTACGAAAAGTAAACCCAGTCTCACATATAGATCTCTAAATAGGCTTCGATTTTCATATCATATGGGCAACGTGGTTCCACCCATGTCAAATGTTATGCCCTACGGAAGTTGATATGTACGTGCCACAATCCATTTTTTTTAGAAATTATAAATCTGCACAGTCCGTGTTTTTTAGGCCCAAAAATGGACTGTGATGGGTAAACCCTATTGAACATGTAGGTCTCTGAATTTTCTTTGATTTAATAACTTAGATGCGACGTGGTTCCACCTACATCAAAATTTATGCCCTATGGAATTTGATATGCGCGTTCCACGATCCGTATGTTCTAGAAATTCTAAAGTTGCACAGTCTGTGTTTTTTGGACTTGGGACTTGGCTATGATGGGTAAACCTCTGTCACACATGTAGGTCTATGAACAATGTTTGATTTGATATCTTAAGGGCCACGTGCTTCCACCCATTTCAAAAGTTATATGCGTTACGGAAGTTGACATGCGCGTGCCACGACCAGTCTGTTACAAAAATTCTAAAGTTGCACAGTCTGTGTTTTTTGGACTTGAAAATGGGCTGCGATAGTTAAATGTTATCGCACCTCGAGGTCTCTGAATCAGCTTCGATTTGACGTCTTATCAGCCACGTCGTTCCACCAATGTCAAAAGTTATGCCTTACGGAAGTGGACATTCACGTGTCACGATCCATCTGTTTTAGAAGTTGTAAAGCTGCACCATACTTTTTTTTGGACTCGAAACTGGGTAGCGATATGTAAATCCTATCGCACATGTACGTCTCAGAATAAGTTTTGATTTGATATTTTACAGGCTACTTGGTTCCACCCATGCCAAAAGTTATGCCCTACAGAATTTGACATGTGCATGCCATGATCTGTTTGTTCCATGAATTCTAAAGCTGCAAAGTTTGTGTTGCTGGACTTAAAACTGGGTTGTGATAGGTAAATTCCTATCGCATTAGTTGGTATCTGAATAAGCTTTGATTTGATATCTTACGGTCCACGTGGTTCCACCTACGTCAAAAGTTGTGCCCTACGAAAGTTGACATACGCGTGCCACGATCCGTCCATTCCAGAAGTTGTAAAGCTGCACAGTCAATTTTTTAGGACTTGAAACTCAGCTGCGATTGGGTAAACACTATTGCACTTGTAGGTCACTGAATAAGCTTCGAGTTGATATCTTACAGGCTACGTGGTTCCACCCATGTCAAAAGTTATGCCCTGCGGAAGTTGACATGCGCGTGCCACAATCCGTTTGTTTTAGAAATTCTAAAGCTGTACAGTTTGTGTTTTTTGGACTCGAAACTGGACTACGACAAGTAAACCCAGTATCACATATAGATCTCTAAATAGGCTTCGAATTTCATATCATATGGGCAACGTGGTTCCACCCACGTCAATATATTATGCCCTACGGAAGTTGATATGTGCGTGCCACAATCCATTTTTTTAGAAATTATAAATCTGCACAGTCCATGTTTTTTAAGCCCAAAACTGGACTGTGATGGGTAAACCCTATTGAACATGTAGGTCTCTGAATTTTCTTTGATTTGATAACTTAGATGCGACGTGGTTCCACCTACATCAAAATTTATGCCCGACGGAATTTGATCTGCCCGTGCCATGATCCGTCTGTTCTAGAAATTCTAAAGTTGCACAGTCTGTGTTTTTTAGACTTGGGACTTGGCTATGATGGGTAAACCTCTGTCGCACATGTAGGTCGATGAACAAGTTTTGATTTGATATCTTAAGGGCCACGTGCTTCCACCCATTTCAAAAGTTATATGCGCTACGGAAGTTGACATGCGCGTGCCAGGACCAGTCTGTTACAAAAATTCTAAACTTACAGAGTATGTGTCTTTTGGACTTGAAAATGGGCTGCGACAGTTAAATCTCATCACACCTCGAGGTATCTCAATGAGCTTCGATTTGACGTCTTACGGGCCACGTCGTTCCACCCATGTCAAAAGTTATGCCCTACGGAAGTGGACATTCACGTGTCACGATCCATCTGTTTTAGAAGTTGTAAAGCTGCACCATAGTTTTTTTTGGACTCGAAACTGGGCAGCGATATGTAAACCCTATCGCACATGTACGTCTCAGAATAAGTTTTGATTTGATATTTTACAGGCTACTTGGTTCCACCCATGCCAAAAGTTATGCCCTACAGAATTTGACCTGCGCATGCCATGATCTGTTTGTTCCATAAATTCTAAAGCTGCAATGTCTGTGTTTCTGGACTTAAAACTAGGTTGTGATAGGTAAATTCCTATCGCACTAGTAGGTATCTGAATAAGCTTCGATTAGATATCTTACGGGCCACGTGGTTCCCCTCATGTCAAAAGTAATGCCCTGCGGAAGTTGACCTGCGGGTGCCATGATCTGTTTGTTCTCAAAATTCTAAAGCTGCACAGTTCATTTTTGAAGACTTTAAACTGGGCTACGATTGGGTTAACCATGTTGCACCTTTAGGTCTCCGAATAAGCTTCAATTTGATATCTTACGGGCCATGTGATTCCACCCTTGTCAAAAGTTAAGCCCCATGAAAGTTGACATGTTTGTGCTACGATCAGTCTGTTACAAAAATTCTAAAGCTACACAATCTGTTTTTTTGGAATTCAAACTAGGTTGCGATGGGTTAACCCTTTCGCACTTTTAGATCTCTAAATAAGCTTCGATTTGATATCTTACAGGCTAAGTGGTTCCACTATGTCAAAAGTTATGCCCTACAGAATTTGACATGCATGTGCCACGATCCATCTGTTCCAGAAATTCTAAAGCTGCATAGTCTTTTTTTTTACCCAAATAATCTTCTATTTGATATCTTACGGGCCACATGGTTCCGTCCATGTCAATGGTGATACCCTACGGATGTTGACATGCGCGTGCCACGATCCGTCTGTTTTAAAAATTCTAAAGCTGCACAGTTTGTGTTTTTTTTACTCGAAACTGGGCTGCGACTAGTAAACCTAGTCGCACCTGTAGGTTTCTAAACAGGCTTCGATTTGATATCTTACAAGCAACGTGGTTCCAGCCACGTCAAAAGTTATGCCTTACAGAAGTTGACATGCGCGTGCCACGATCAATCTGTTTTACAAATTCTTAAGCAGTATAGTCCGTGCTTTCTGGACTCAAAAACTGGCTGCGATGGGTAAACTCTATTACACATGTAGGTCTCTGAATAAGCTTCGATATTAATTCTTACATGCCACGTAGTTCCACCCATGGCAAAAGCTATGCGCTACAAAATTTGACCTGCGCGTGCCATGATCTGTCTGGTCTAAAAATTCTAAATCTCCACAATCCACATTTTTCAGACTCAAAACTGGGCCATGATGGGTAAACCGTATCGTACATGTAGGTCTCTGAATAAGCTTTAATTTGATATCTTACGGGCTACGTGATTCCAATTATGTTAAAAGTTATGCCCTACAAAACTTGACCTGCGCGTACCACGATCTATCTGTTCCAGAAATTTTAAAGATGAAAATTCTGTGTTTTTTGGACTCGAAACTAGGATGAGACGAGTAAACTCCGTCCAACCTGTAGGTCTCTAAATAAGCTTCCATTTTATATCTTACAGGCGACGTGCTTCCACCCATGTCGAAAGTTATGCCCTACGGAAGTTGACGTGCTTCCACCCATGTTAAGATTTAGGGTTTCGAGTTGATGGTTTTAAGGTTTTGGGCTTAGTTTTAGGGTTTAGGGTTGAGTGTTTTGTTTTTTGGGTTTCTGGTTTTAGGGTTTTAGGGTTTTGGATTTTATGGTTTCAGATTTTAGGGTTTAGGGTTTTTAGGGTTTAGAATTTAAGGTTGTTTAAGGTTTAGGGTTTAGTGTTTTGGGGATTCAGGGTTTGGTGCTTAAGTGTGTTAAAGTTTAAGTTTTAGCATTTTGGCTTTTGGGTTTTGGGTTTACGCTTTTAGGGTTTAGGGTTCAGGGTATTAGGGTTTCTTATTTAGGGTTTAGTGATTAGGGTTTTTATGGTTTTAGCGTTTAGGGTTTAGGGTTTAGGGTTTAGGGTTTACGTTTTTTGGGATTTAGTGTTTTTGGGTTTTAGGGTTTTTAGGGTTTCAGGTTTAGGGTTAAGGAGTTAGGGTTTTTGGTTTTAGGGTTTTAGGGTTTGTTACTTTACAAATATATTCTCATCCTACTTTATTAGTAATCTTAATCTCAAGTTAGTTTTAACCAAATTGAATCTTTATTATTTTTACTACCCTATTAGCAAGTTAAATCTTCGTTCATTCTATATATTTATTACATATTCATACGGGTTCCGGTGGAGATCAACAATGACTTAATACTTTATTACTTGTTTACGATACATGCATTAGGTTTTGGCATTTATGGTTTAGGGTTTATCAATTTTTGTGTTTGGGTTTAGGGTTTAAGGTGTAGGGTTTTGGGTTTTAGTGTTTAGGGTTTTAGGGTTTAGGATTATTGAATTTAGGATTTTAGGGTTTAGGTTTTTAGGGTTTTGGATTCTAGGGTATAGGATTTTTAGGGTTTAGAGTTTACGTTTTAGGATTTAGGGTTTAGGGTTTAGGGTTTTAGGGTTAGGGTTTTACGGTTTAGGGTTTTTAGGGTTTAGGGTTTTTAGGGTTTAGGGTTTTTAGGGTTTAGGGTTGTTTAGGGTTTGGGTTTTAGGGTTTAGAGTTTTGGATTTATGATTTTAGGGTCTTGGTTTAAGGGTTTAGTGTTTTAAAGTTTAGGATTTAGGGTCTAAGGATTTGGTTTTAATGTTTAGGGTTTAGTATATTAAAACTTCTTTGGTTCAATATTTTTTTTGCATATTACTCATTAACGATATGTGCACTAGCATATGCTCAAATCAAACAATACCGTCTAAGAATAGATCTTTCTTCTTTTAATTTAGGGTTTAGGGTTTTAGGATTTAGGGTTTTTAGGGTTTAAGGTTTAGTGTTTTGATTTATAGGTTTTAGGATTTTAGGGTTTGGCGTTTTGGGTTTTTAGGTTTATGAATTTAAGGGTTTAGGGTTTAGGGTTTAGGGTTTTAGGGTTTTAGTGTTTAAGGTTTTAAGGTTTAGGGTTATAGGGTTTACGATTTTTGAGTTTAGGTTTCTTGGGTTTAGGGTTTATGGTTATTTAGGGTTTAGGGTTTATAGTTTTTAGTGTTTACGGTTTTGGCATTTTGGGTTTAGGGTTTTGAGTTTAGGGTTTTAGGGTTTAGTGTTCAGGGTTTTAGGGTTTTAGATTTAGGGTTTAGTTATTAGGGTTTTTCCGGTTATTGAGTTTTAGGGTTTAGGGTTTCATGCTTTAGGATTTTAGAGTTTTGGGTTTTTAGAGTTTTGGTGTTTAGGTTTTTTAAGGCTTGGGGTTTAGGTTTTAGGAGTTAGGATTTATGGTTGATGGTTCTAGGGATCTGGGTTTAAGTTTTGGAGTTAGGGTTTAAGGTTTAGGGTTTAGGGTGTTAGGGTTTAAGGTGTTGGGTTTTCGGGATTAGGATTTTATAGTTTAAGGTCTTTTCGGGTGTAAGGTTTAGAGTTGTTTATGGTTTAGGGTTTAGGGTTTAGGGTTTAGTGTTTTGGGTTTTTGGATTTACGGCTTTAGGGTTTTGCATTTAGGGTTTTGGATTTTTATGGTTTAGGGTGTAGGGTTGTTTAGTGTTTAAGGTCTAGGTTTTGGGGTTTCGGGTTTAGAATTTAGGGTTTTAGGGTTTTGGGTTTAAGGTTTTAGTATTTAAAGTTTAGGGTTTATGGTTTAGGGTTTATGGTTTAGGGTTTATGGTTTAGGGTCTAGTGTTTTAGGGTTTAGGGTTTAGCATTTTATTTTAGTGTTTATGGTTTTCAAGGTTTTTGTGTTTAGGTTTTTTAGGGTAAGGGTCTATGGTTTTCAGATTTAGGGTTTAGGGTTTATGGTTTTAAGGTTTTGTGTTTAGGTTTAGGGTTTTGAGTTTTAGGTTTTGGGGTTTTAAGGTATAGGGTTTAGGGTTTGGGTTTAGGGTTTTACGATTTTGGGTTTTCGGATTAGGATTTTTGGGTTTAGCATTTTTAGGGTTTAGGGTCTAGATTTTAAGGTTTAGGGTTAACGATTTAGCGTTT
>QANY01009672.1:0-24411 GCA_003255025.1 Datisca glomerata
TGCACAAGTTCCCTATGAAAATGCCTAGGTACAAATATGTCAAAGCGACGAAATAGTAGCGGAGGAATGGCTGAAGGAGGCATTTCGAAGTTCCAAATGGAGGCATTAGTGCGTGAATTAAAGAAGACATTAGGAGAGGGGCTGAAACAATTGCACGAGAGGATTGATTGGGTGGAAACACAGGTCGAGCAACCTAGAGTTCCAATGGGGCATTGGAGGGACAGTTGATCACCTAGGGTTGAGTATGAAGAAGAATTTGGGGAATACTTTAATGAAGAGGACCACTTTCTCAAATTGGCAAATTAGGCCGTGGGGTTGGAGATTGGGGATTCCAACATAGGAATAAAGAAGATAAGCTTGGTGATAGGGTGAACAACAATTTGGGTAGCACTAATACGAAGATACCATTATATGATCCAGAAGCTTATTATGCCATTAAAGGTAGATTTTTGCGTCTTAAAGGATTTTCTGTGACTGAAGATAACAAAACCATTCAGCTTGCCTGGGGATTGAATGCCTCTATTTTTGACAATTAAGCTTGGTTCTTCTGTTTCTTTAGGTTGTTATCTCTTGTAATCTTCTGTTAGTGTTTGGGTGCCTCCAGCTTGTGTGTTGACTGGTTCCTTTTTGTTTCTTTTGCCTGGGGTATGCCCCTTGTATATTTGTATGTTTCTTCTTCGGTTTATACAATTTTTTAATTTACCAGAAAAAAATCCAGAAGCTTATTTAGAATGGGAAAAGAGGATGGAGCTCATGTTTGATTGTCATCACTATTCTGAGCGTAAAAAGGTAAAAGTAGCTATTGTTGAATTTATTGATTATGCTATTGATTGGTGGGATCAACTAATGGTAAATATAAAGAGAAATATAGAGCATCCAATAGAGACTTGGGCAGACTTGAAAACCGTGATGAGGGGGGCAGACTTGAAAACCGTGACAAGGAGACGGTTTGTGCCATGCCATTACTATCGAGACTTGTATCGAAAGCGGCAAGGTCTCACTCAAAGTAGCCGAAGTGTCAAAGATTATTTTAAGGAGATGAAGATGGCTATGATAAGGGTTAATATAGAAGAAGACCAAGAGGTCACTATGGCTAGGCTTTTTGCATGGATTGAACCGAGAAATTCATGATTAGGTAGAGATGTAAAATTATGTGGAGTTGGAAGATATGATGCACATGACCATTAAGGTTGAGCATCAACTCAAAAGGAGGGGTGGTACACGTATAATCCTTGAGTCGAGTTGTTCCCCATGGCAACCAAGCTATGCGAAGGAGCAGGAGAAGTTGGCCACAAAAACCGAGCAAAAGTCAGAATCAAAATCATGATATAAAGTGTTTTAAAAGCCAAGATAGGGGTCAGATAGCCAGTCAATGTCCGAAACGAGAGGGTTATGATGCTACGAGATGATGGTGAGATTGAGATCGATGATAAAGATGACAATGAATCTATGTTGTGATGTACAAAGAATCTTTCATACTAGATGCCATGATCAAAACAAGGTATGTAGTATGAGTATTGATGGAGGTAGTTGTACTAACGTCGCTACTACAATGGTAGATAAATTAGGGCTGCAAGTAACTAAAACTACCCCGACCCTACAAGTTGAAATGGCTGAATGATAGAGGTGAGGTAAAGGTGGAAAAGCAAGTGTTACTCTCATTCCAAATCGGTAAATATGAAGATGATGTGTTTTGCAATGTAATAACGGTGTGAGTTGGACACTTGTTGTGGGGAAGGGCATGGAAATTTGATAGACGAGTGAAGCATGATGGTTTCTCTAATCAATACTGTTTTGAACACAATCAAAAGTTGATTACTCTTGTTCCAATGACACAATCAGATTTACGAAGATCAAGTGAGGTTGCGAAAAGAGAATGATCAAAAGAAAGAGAGTGAACAAAAGAAATGGAGTGAACAAAAGAAAAAGAGTGAAATTGAGCATGAGAGGAAAAATTCAGAGAGAGGTAGAGAAAAATGAGGGTAAAGGAATTGAGAAAAAAGAAAAAGAGGGCATTAAAGCCATAGTAAGAGCGAGAGAGGAAAAATTCAGTTACATTACAAATAAAAGTGAGATCAAGATAGCATTATTTTCACACAACCCCTTATTGTACTTATGTACAAGAGGAACTTTTATGTACTAATGATCTCGCAAGTTCTTTGCAGAGCAACATTGTTTCACTTTTGCAGATGTTTGTGATTCACAATGGTCATGAGTCCTTGAAGCATTGAAAGGAGCAACACAAGCTGAATAAAATACATGCTCGATGGGTGGAGTTCATTGAGACATTCTCACGTCATTCAGTACAAACAAGATGGATAGAGGAAGGCTGAATTCGTTAAGCAGATACATGAGAAGGCAAAAGTCAATACTGAGATGAGAACGGAGCAATATGCAAAACAAGCCGACAAGAGTGTCATAAATTGGTTTTTGATCTCGAAGATTGGGTTTGGATGCACATGAAAATGGAACGGTTTCCAGGGCAAAGATGTTCCAAGCTGCTACCTAGAGGGCATGATCCATTCAAAGTTCTTGCAAGACTCAATGACAATGCCTACATGCTAGATCTTCTCGGTGAGTACAATATAAGTTTTACTTTTAATGTGACTGACTTGTCTCCGTTTGATGTAGCTGACGATTTGAGGACAAATCTTTCTCAAGAGGGAGGGAATGATGAGAATCCAACTGCAAAAGCTCAAATGATGTATCCACTTCAAGTACAAAGAGGCCAAATCACAAAGCTAGAGAAAAGAGAATGACTGAAACATTCAATATGAGTATAACGTGGAGTGTGACAGCCTACGTATAGCATGGCATGGCGTCCGGTATCATAGCCCAAATGAAGATGTCGTGGCATCCTACATTGCATTCCACATGAAGAATGAAGTGACGTTCAATATGGCAGTCCACATGGAACATGACATGACATTTTAAATAATGACAAGGAAGCAAGACAACTTGGCAATCCTAACCTAGAAGTGGGCAGTCAATAGTAGTCCATTAGAGCATGACATCTTACAAATGTATTAAACAACTTTGATCAATATATTTTTTTGTGAGAGTTTTCTTTTGGTTCTTCTTAGAACTTTTCAAACTTATCAAGAATATTCTTGTGGCGTCTAAAATCTAGACTTATCACTTACTTTTTCTTCTTGTTCTTGAGTGTGGCGTCGAAACCATACCTTTGGTTTTTTTTAAAGCATCAATTTGGGTATTAGGTCTTATACCTAAGCTTCTCTTTGTGTCATAGAAACCGGGTCAGGATTTCTTCTTCTTTAAAATCGATCATTGGGTTCTTGAACCATCATTGTTATAATGTTTCATCGCAAAGCGACGGTGAGGTTCATATCATTAACTCTGTATGGAAATAGAAGCACCTAAAACCTCAAGTCTCCAAATTCTTATCCCAAATGTGTTTTGGGTGTCAAAAGTTAGTTCGAGGACATTTTTTTTTTCGGTAAAATAAAAATTGTATAAACCGAAGAAGAAATAAACAAATATACAAGGGGCATACCCCAGGAAAAAGACACAAATAAAAAAGAACCAGCCAACACACAAGCTGGAGGCACCCAAACACTAACAGAAGATTACAAGTGATAACATCCTAAAGAAACAGAAGAACCAAGCTTAATTGTCAAAAAATAGAGGCATTCAATCCCCAGTCAAGCTGAATGGTTTTGTTATCTTCAGTCTCAGAAAACCCTTTAAGACTCAAAAATCTACCTTTAATGGCATTTCTAATGCAAGCCAAGACCACTTTCTTGGCCCTCATTTTGCCCTCAAAGACTCGATTATTTCTCTCTCTCCAGATATGATAGACAAACGAGCTGAACATAAGCTTCAACATAAGGCTCAAGAAGTAACCTTTCCTAGCTTTCACAAGGAGCCAGGAGATAAGTTGATTCCAGTTCCTAGGAGAAGACACCAAGCAACACAAACCAACCAAATTCTGCCAAATAAAGATAGAATAAGGGCAAGAAGCAAACAGGTGTTCAGAAGATTCTGAAGGATGCAAGCAAAGAACACAGCTACTAACATTGGAAAACCCAGGAGAGGAGGTCCAAGCAGCCAATCTATCCGCAGTTGCAAGCCTATTAAGAACAGCAAGCCAAGTAATAAAGCTATATCTGGGAATATGCTTCTTAAACCAAATAAGAGGAGCCCATCTCACTTTTTCACTTGCTGGAGCCAGTTTCCTATAAGTGTGCCCCACAGAGAAAAGACCAGAGGGAGAAAGAGTCCAAATCCAAGAGTCCAAAGAGGACTCTTTAGGAGGGGGAAGATGGATCTCTCTAATAGTGATAAGCTCATGGGAGCTAGAAATAGGCCAGTTCCAAGCTGCATTCTGGATCACTGAGCTGACCTTGGTAGTCCAATCCCAACCTGTACCAAAATAAATCCTAGGACCAAACCTTTGAGAAAGAGCCCCCAAAGGGTGCCAAGGGTCCAATAGAAGAGAGATCTGCTCCCCATTTCCCACAAGAGCTTTGCAATACCCAGCAAACTTGTCTCTGATTTTCAGAATTTTCCTCCAACTCCAAGAAGGATTAGTGGCAAGCTTAACCAAGAAGATAGAGCTCTTCTTGATCAAGAAAAACTTGCACCAATCCTTCCAAAGGGAAGCTTTATCCAAAGAGACCAGGAACCAGAAATGCTTAGCCACAGCCACTTCATTAGCTAGAGAGAGATCTCTAAGGCCCAAACCTCCTTGGGACTTATCAAGGCACAAGTCACTCCAAGCCACTTTAGCACCAGAATGCTTTACAGCTGAAGCGTTCCACAAGTAATTCCTAATAACCACCTTAATCATATTTAAGATTTTCTTGGGAAGAATAAATAAGCCAGCCCAGTATTGAAAGATAGCATAGAGCACGGATTTAACCAACTGTAATCTTCCAGCATAAGAAAGGTAGTTAGACTCCCAAGACTTCACCCTAGCTGTGATATGGTCTACTAGGGTGATACAATCTGTTTTTCTAAGCTTTGAGGAAATCAAAGGAACCCCCAAGTATCTCATAGGTAGCTCCCCAATGCTGAAATTGCACAAGTCCAGAATTGCTTGAGAAGTGGAAGGATGGACCCCAGACATGAAAATCTGACTTTTTTGTAGATTAGGTTGAAGACCAGACATGGCCTCAAACAAGTTTAAGCTCTCCATAATAAGATGAACAGAAGTAATATCACCCTTACAGAAGATAAAGAGATCATCAGCAAAGCACAAGTTAACAATACCAAGCTCCTTACACCTCCAGTGATAGCCAAAGTCCGCTTGATGAGAAGCATGCTTGAGAATACCAGAAAGAACCTCCATAACCAACACAAACAGATAGGGAGAGATAGGATCACCCTGTCTAAGCCCTTTAGCACCAGAGAAGAAGCCAGTCAACTCCCCATTGACCACAATAGAGAAAGAAGGAGAGGAGATACACTCCATCACACAGTTAGAGAAATGATCAGGAAACCCCAAGCAGTCAAAGATTCTCCCGATACTCTCCCAATTCAAGCTATCATAAGCCTTTTTTATATCAACCTTGAAAGCACATCTGGGACTATTAGAAGGCCTATGGTAACCTCTAACCAGCTCTTGAGATAAGAGGATGTTGTCAGCGATTCTCCTCCCTGGCACAAAAGCAGTCTGGTTGCTACTAATAAGATCAGGGAGCACTCTTTTAAGTCTATCAGCAAGCATTTTAGAAATGCATTTATAAACAACATTACAACAAGATATAGGCCTAAAGTCACCAACCTTAGAAGGATTGGGGACCTTAGGAATAAGAGCAATGGCAGTAGAGTTAACCTGTTTCAATAAAGATTGGGAGCTAAAAAACTCCAAAACAGCCTTAGTAACATCTTTGCCCACAACATGCCAACATCTTTTGAAGAAACCAGCAGAGAAGCCATCTGGACCAGGGGCTTTACTACTCCCCAAACTAAAGATAGTTGTGTGAACGTCTTCCTCTGTATAAGGGTGGTTGAGGATAGCTAAGTGAGCTTGAGAGAGCTTATTAGGGAGAATCTGAGAGAGAACACTCCAATCCACCTCCTGGTCAATGTGAGAAGTCCCAAGAAGATTCCTATAATAAGAAAGGATTTGATCTTTGATAGCCTGGTCATCAGTAATAAGGTCACCCTCCTCATTAACCAACTGATTAATTCTTGATCTGACTCTATTCTTCTTTAGTTTCTGAAAAAAGAAAGAGGAATTCTGATCACCCAAGGCAAGCCAATCAACTCTGCTTTTTTGCCTCAGAAAATCTTCTTCTGCATTCCTGAGCTTAGTGAAATCAGCTAATCTAATTTTCTCCTCCTCTTGAAGAGAGACAACACTAGGAGAGGCAATAAGGTCAGCTTGCACTTTAGAGAGGGCTTCTCTAGCCATAAGAGCCCTTTTAGAAATATCTGAGCAAAAAGAGGCATTAAATTTCTTAAGAGCAAATTTAACAGATTTAAGCTTCTTATAGAGACATGTTTTGGGTCTTTTTGACTTTGTATGACACCAGAAGCATCTTAAACGACCAAAACACTCTAAATTCTTGTTTTAAACATGTTTTGGGTGTCAAAAGTCAGTTTGAGACATGCCAAGCACCAATGATCCTTGTTTTGCCAAGTTCATCTAATTAGGTCCTAAACACATCCCATTGGATCTTTTTGACTCTGTATGGCACTAGAAGCACCTAAAATGACCAACACACTCCAAATCACAAACGTGTTTTGGGTGTCAAAAGTCAATTGGAGTACACGACATGCCCAAATGATCCATGTTTAGCTATGTTCATCAAGTTTGGGCCTAAACACACCATTGGCTCTTTTTAACTCCGTATGGCACTAGAAATACCTAAAACGGCCACAACACTCCAAATTATTATCCCAAACGTGTTTTGGGTGTCAATAGTTAGTTTTTTTCCGTAAATGAATAATAATATTAACCAAAAGATAATTACACATTTAGAAGGGCAATACCGCATCCAAAGAACCTATATCTAAACTATGGTCATTTACAAGTGATTCTAATATAAACCCTAGTTAACTAAGGTCAACACCAAAATAAGCAACCTGGGGAAAACAAGAAGCTACAAAATTTGACTAAGGCCTGAGGCTATATGAATAGCCACCGGCTTAGCCTTACAAAATGAGGATCACAGTATCTTATCAAAGCACAATGCTAGACATGGATTTATATGGTAGCCTTCGAAATAGTGTTAACATTTTTCCTGAAGATAAGCTCGGGAGTCCATATGCAGGCTGCAGGGTGATACTCTAGCAGTAATGGCCGGTGGGATATCGTCTGTAGGATCCGGATCACCTGCAAAACAGCATAGCCATTACATAACAAACATAAAGTAGCACCTAGGATGCTCAAGGTGAAATGTAGCAATGTAGAATTAAGGGGTTAGCAACAACATAGCATAGTGTGAAGTAACACTAGAAGTCTAAAAATGCAAATTTTAAACAGTAGTAGTGAAGGGCCTTTATAGCATAGAACCCTATCAATTACATGGAATTACAAGGAAAGCAAATGATGCAATAAATAAATAAAGTATGTGCATGATGTTCTTCTTTGAAGGTGAGATCAAAGCTGAGAGATCATATGGGTGAGCAGATAATCCCTATCACCTGCAAAACAACCATTGCCACTGTAAAACAAACACTAAGCGGCTTCTAGGAAGCTGAAAGTGAACTGCAGCAATGTGGCAACGGTGGGGAAAAGCCCTACTACACATGATAGTATGAATAACAAAAGGAAACCAAGAGCCATTGCAAACCAATACTAAGCAGCCCCAGACTGGAGAACTAGGTAAATGTAGCAATGTAGCTAAGGTGAGGGGATGAGGGGAGGGAGGGAGGGNTTTCTCTCTCTCCAAATGAAGTACACAAATGAGGAGAAAATGATCTGCAGTAAGCAAGCTCTCAAAGACTTTCCTTTACTCCAAACAAGTAACCAAGAGATCATCAAAGATAATGTCAGAGGAAGATTGGTTGTAGGCTAGTGCCATTGTCCATTAAGAGTCCCAATATCTTATTCTCTCTGTAATCCTATCGACTAAAGTGTCACAGTCGCTTTCCCTAATTTTGAGGTGATCAAGGGCATTCCTAAATATCTCATTGGGAATTGTCCTAAAGGAAAGTCAGTATAGATAGAAGAGAGACTTGGCACCAGCGCTCTTGAAGAGAGACTTGGCACCCTCATTCTTTAGAATCTGCGAGAAGGCATCAAGTGAACTCTTGTACTTGACTGCTTCACCGGAAGTCATCATCATTCTTCTATGAACAGTGCCAATTGGGTAGGAAGCAAGCCCAGCACCATTGGTAATGAGCCAACCAAGAGCAAAGCTAGCGAAGAAACTATCCTGCAAATCTCCGGTCAAAAGAACTGGCTTCAGAGAATCATACATTCCAAAGTAGAGACCACGGTACACAATGATACCAACACAAGAAATGTTAAATCCACGGTAAAGACCAGCAATACCATCAGATTTTAATGTCTTCCTGTAAACATCAACCAGGCCATTAAACTGCCTTTCTCCTCCTTTCTTAGCAGCCTTTGAATCATTGGCCAAACGGGTACGAGCATAGTCAAGGCAATAGACAAAGAACAGGGATGAAGCACCAGCTGCACCACCTGATGCCAGGTTTCCGGCAAACCATTTCCAGTAACCATCCCTATCTTTCTTAAAGTTAAAAAGCCTCTTAAAGTAATCCTTGAATGCAACGTTCAAAGTTTGAGTGGGGAAGTAACGGATGACATTAGCAGTATTCCCCCTCCACAATGAGCCTATTCCCTCATCTTTGATTGTTCGGCTGAAACATTCACCAATGCCCTTGTAAGGTTCAGAGAGCCTACCAGCCTTGATCATCTCATGTTGATTTTGACTCAAAAGCTTGACACGCTCAATTGGAGCGGCAGCAGTCTTAGACACAACTGCAGAGACTCCGCCCGACAGGAAATCAATAAGAAATTGGCCTTTCTCAGCAGGTGCCGCAACAAAAATGGGAGAGGCAGTTAAAGCAGCACTGAATTGACCAGAAGTAGCTCCACATGCTGGCATTACAGGATACTGAAATGCAGCGTTGGAGTAGTTCGCCAATGTGGCACATCTCTGGTACATAGCAGGCCTCTGGAAACCACCACTGGAACCCTAGGAATAAGCGGGGAGTGCAGAACGTAGATGAAGTTGACTAGCCACCTTCTGAGCGACAGTAGGATGCTGAATCTGATCCGCCATTGAAGCTTACCCTCCAGAAACGATTCACAAGGTTAAGCGACAGGAATCGAGAGGTGCTCCGCCAGTAGCGTTGCGTTGAAATGGGAAGAGATTTTAGAGGCGGGGGAACTATGTGTTCCTCTTGGACTCCTGAAAGGAATATTTGGCTCTTTACCTTGTTAGGTTAGGGACCTGAAATGCATTGAAAGAGCTCTAAAGTGTCTTTAATGGTGGTCTGTACTGACTCCTTAGTCCCTTTGTAGAGCATACGCAAATCATCAACAAAGCAAAGATCACAATGTTTAGCTTCTCACATCTCCAATAGTACTGAAACTCAGCATGTGAAGCTGTAAATTGTACAGTAAACCAGTAAGGACCTCCATGATAATCACAAATAGGTATGGGGAGATGGGGTCCCCTTGCCTGATAACTTTGGCTCCACTGAAATAGCCATGAAGCTCCCCATTTATCTTAATAGAGTAAGAAGGAGATGACATGCACTCCATAATCCAGGAGATGAAAAGTTCTGGGAAATTAATGAATTGTAGAGCTTTACCAACTAGCACCCAATTCACATTGTCATATGCTTTCTTTAAGTCTGCATTTAATGAACACATTGGCATTCTCAAAGATCTATGATAGCTCCTAAGAAGTTCTTGTGAGAGGAAGATATTGTCAGCTATCCTTCTTTCTGGAATGAAAGCAATTTTATTAAGATTTATAAGATTAGGGAGCAAGGGCTTCATTTTTCAGTGAGGATCTTGGTAATGCCAAGATTTTTTGGGACCTTAGGAATTAGGGAGATTGTTATAGAATTAGCTTCTTTCAAGTGGTTCCCAGTCTGAAAGAACTCCAAAAAATAGCCTGTGTAACATCATCCCTACAATATGCCAAGCTTTTTTGAAGAAGCTAGCTGGGAATCCATCAAGGCCTGGGGCTTTGTCACTTCCCATTCTAAAGATAGTACTTTTTGCCTCCTCAGCAGTGATAGGTGATATCAAAGTGTGGCCTTGAGAGTTATCCAATTTATTTGGGAGAGCCCTTTCAAATATTCTCCAATTGATATCAAAATTCAGTTCGAGCACATGACATGCCCGAAAGATTCAAGTTTAGCCAAGTTCGTATAGTTTTGGCCTAAACAGGTCCCATTGTGTCTTTTTGATGCCGTATGGCATTAGAAGTACCTACAATGACCAAAATACTCCAATTATAATCCCAAACATATTTTCGGTGTCATAAGTCAGTTCGAGTACATGACATAACCAAAAGATCAAAGTTTAGCCAAGTTCATCTAGTTTGAGCCTAAACACATCTCAATGGGGCCTTTTATGTCCGTATGGCAATAGAAGCATGTTCAATTACCAAAACACTACAAATTCTTATCCCAAACGTGTTTTTGATGCGAAAACCCTCTCCAAGTTTAGCCATGTTCATCTAGTTTGGTCCTAAACACGTCCCACCAGGCTTTTTGACTTTGTATGGCACTTTTTTTTCGGTAAATTAAAAAATTATATAAACCGAAGAAGAAACATACAAATATACAAGGGGCATACCCGAGGAAAAAGAAACAAAAAAAGGAACCAGCCAACATATAAGCTGGAGGCACCCAAACACTAACAGAAGATTACAAGAGATAACAGCCTAAAGAAATAGAAGAACCAAGCTTAATTGTCAAAAATAGAGGCATTNCCTAGGAACTGGAATCAACTTATCTCCTGGCTCCTTGTGAAAGCTAGGAAAGGTTACTTCTTAAGCCTTATCTTGAAGCTTATGTTCAGCTCGTTTGTCTATCATATCTAGAGAGAGAGAAATAATCGAGTCTTTGAGGGCAAAATGAGGGACAAGAAAGTGGTCTTGGCTTGCATTAGAAATGCCATTAAAGGTAGATTTTTGAGTCTTAAAGGGTTTTCTGTGACTGAAGATAACAAAACCATTCAGCTTTGCCTTGGGATTGAATGCCTCTATTTTTGACAATTAGGCTATGTTCTTCTGTTTCTTTAGGATGTTATCACTTGTAATCTTCTGTTAGTGTTTGGGTGCCTCCAGCTTGTGTGTTGGCTGGTTCCTTTTTATTTGTGTCTTTTTCCTGGGGTATGCCCCTTGTATATTTGTATGTTTCTTCTTCGGTTTATACAATTTTTTATTTTACCGAAAAAAAAAGAAAAGCAAGTGTTACTCTCATTCCGAATCGGTAAATATGAAGATGATGTGTTTTGCAATGTAATAACGGTGTGAGTTGGACACTTGTTGTGGTGAATGGCATGGAAATTTGATAGACGAGTGAAGCATGATGGTTTCTCTAATCAATACTGTTTTGAACACAATCAAAAGTTGATTACTCTTATTCCAATGACACAATCAGATTTACGAAGATCAAGTGAGGTTGCAAAAAGAGAGTGATCAAAAGAAAGAGAGTGAACAAAAGAAATGGAGTGAACAAAAGAAAAAGAGTGAAATTGACATGAGAGGAAAAATTCAGAGAGAGGTAGAGAAAAATGAGGGTAAAGGAATTGAGAAAAAAGAAAAAGAGGGCATTAAAGCCATAGTAAGAGCGAGAGAGGAAAAATTCAATTACATTACAAATAAAAGTGAGATCAAGATAGCATTATTTTCACACAACCCCTTATTGTACTTATGTACAAGAGGCACTTTTATGTACTAATGATCTCGCCGGTTCTTTGCAGAGCAACATTGTTTCACTTTTGCAGGTGTTTGTGATTCACAATGGTCATGAGTCCTTGAAGCATTTAAAGGAGCAACACAAGCTGAATAAAATACATGCTCGATGGGTGGAGTTCATTGAGACATTCTCATGTCATTCAGTACAAACAAGATGGATAGAGGAAGGCTGATTTCGTTAAGCAGATACATGAGAAGGGAAAAGTCAATACTGAGATGAGAACGGAGCAATATGAAAAACAAGCCGACAAGCGTGTCATAAATTGGTTTTTGATCCTGAAGATTGGGTTTAGATGCACATGAAAATGGAACGGTTTCCAGGGCAAAGATGTTCCAAGGTGCTACCTAGAGGGGATGATCCATTCCAAGTTCTTGCAAGACTCAATGACAATGCCTACATGCTAGATCTTCTCGGTGAGTAAAATATAAGTGTTACTTTTAATGTGACTGACTTGTCTCCGTTTGATGTAGTTGACGATTTGAGGACAAATCTTTCTCAAGAGGGAGAGAATGATGAGAATCCAACTGCAAAAGCTCAAATGATGGATCCATTTCAAGTACAAAGAGGCCAAATCACAAAAGCTAGAGAAAAGAGAATGACTGAAACATTCAATATGAGTATGACGTGGAGTGTGACGTGGAGTGGGACAGCCTGCGTATAGCATGGCGTGGCGTTCGATATCATAGCCCAAATGAAGATGTCGTGGCGTTCTTGAACCATCATTGTTATAATGTTTCATCGCAAAACCATAGTGAGGTTCATATCATTAACTCTGTATGGCAATAGAAGCACCTAAAACCTCAAGTCTCCAAATTCTTATCCCAAATGTGTTTTGGGTGTCAAAAGTTAGTTCGAAGACATGACATGCCCCAAAGATCCAAGTTTAGCTAAAGTTCATTTTGTTTGGGCATAAACACCTCCCATTGGGTCTTTTTGACTTTGTATTACACTAGAAGCATCTTAAACGACCACAACACTCTAAATTCTTGTTTTAAACATGTTTTGAGTGTCAAAAGTCAGTTTGAGACATGCCAAGCACCAATGATCCATGTTTTGCCAAGTTCATCTAATTGGGTCCTAAACACATCCCACTGGATCTTTTTTACTCCGTATGGCACTAGAAGCACCTAAAATGACCAACACACTCCAAATCTCAAACGTGTTTTGGGTGTCAAAAGTCAATTGGAGTACAGGACATGCCTAAATGATCCATGTTTAGCTATGTTCATCTAGTTTGGGCCTAAACACACCATTGGCTCTTTTAAACTCTGTATGGTACTAGAAACACCTAAAACGGCCACAACACTCTAAATTATTATCCCAAACTTGTTTTGGGTGTCAATAGTTAGTTTTTTTTTTCGTAAATGAAAAATAATATTAACCAAAAGATAATTACACATTTAGAAGGGCAATACCCCATCCAAAGAACCTATATCTAAACTATGGGCATTCACAAGTGATTCTAATATAAACCCTAGTTAACCAAGGTCAACACCAAAATAAGCAACCTGGGGAAACCAAGAAGCTACAAAATTTGACTAAGGCCTGAGGCTATATGAATAGCCACCGGCTTAGCCTTACAAAATGAGGATCACAGTATCTTATCAAAGCACAATGCTAGACGTGGCTTTATATGGTAGTCTTCCAAATAGTATTAACATTTTGCCTGAAGATAAGCTCGGGAGTCCATATGCAGGCTGCAGGGTGATACTCTAGCAATAATGGCCAGTGGGATATCGTCTGTAGGATCCAGATCACCTGCAAGACAGCATAGCCATTACATAACAAACATAAAGTAGCACCTATGATGCTCAAGGTGAAATGTAGCAATGTAGAATTAAGGGGTTAGCACCAACATAGCATAGTGTGAAGTAACACTAGAAGTCTAAAAATTCAAATTTTAAACAGTAGTAGTGAAGGGCCTTTATAGCATAGAACCCTATCAATTACATGGAATTACAAGGAAAGCAAATGATGCAATAAATAAATAAAGTATGTGCATGATGTTCTTCTTTGAAGGTGAGATCAAAGCTGAGAGATCATATGGGTGAGCAGATAATCCCTATCACCTGCAAAACAACCATTGCCACTGTAAAACAAACACTAAGCGGCTTCTAGNGGGAGGGGGTGGGGGCGGGGTGGGGGTGTTGGGGCTTTATCTCAACCCAATTACAATACGAAACCTTCAGCCAAAGATAGTAGGTTGTAGCTCCCAAGAAACCATAAGGGAGAGCCCCAAGCTATCTTCTCTAAAACTTTTGGCATAGTAAAATCTTACTCTGACATTATCTTTGATGAGCTTCTCAATAACTTACCTATCCCTCATCTTCCACTCAAAAAATCTAGAATTTCTCTCTCTCCAAATGAAGTACACAAATGAGGAGAAAATGATCTGCAGTAAGCAAGCTCTCAAGGACTTTCCTTTACTGTAACAAGTAACCAAGAGATCATCAAAGATAATGTCAGAGGAAGATTGGTTGTAGGCTAGTGCCATTGTCTATTAAGAGTCCCAATATCTTATTCTCTCTGTAATCCTATCGACTAAAGTGTCACGGTCGCTTTTCCCTAATTTTGAGGTGATCAAGGGCATTCCTAAATATCTCATTGGGAATTGTCCTAAAGGAAAGTCCAGTATAGATAGAATATCAACTATGTGTTCCTCTTGGACTCTTGAAAGGAATATTTGGCTCTTTACCTTGTTAGGTTACATTGAAAGAGCTCTAAAGTGTCTTTAATGGTGGTCTGTACTGACTCCTTAGTCCCTTTGTAGAGCATACGCAAATCATCAACAAAGCAAAGATCACAATGTTTAGCTTCTCACATCTCCAATGGTACTGAAACTCAGCATGTGAAGCTGTAAATTGTACAGTAAACCAGTAAGGACCTCCATGATAATCACAAATAGGTATGGGGAGATGGGGTCTCCTTGCCTAATACCTTTGGCTTCACTGAAATAGCCATGAAGCTCCCCATTTATCTTAATAGTGTAAGAAGGAGAGGACATGCACTCCATAATCCAGGAGATGAAAAGTTCTGGGAAATTAATGAATTGTAGAGCTTTACCAACTAGCACCCAATTCACATTGTCATATGCTTTCTTTAAGTCTGCTTTTAATGCAAACATTGGCATTCTCAAAGATCTATGATAGCTCCTAAGAAAATCTTGTGAGAGGAAGATATTGTCAGCTATCCTTCTTTCTGGAATGAAAGCACTTTGATTATGATTTATAAGATTAAGGAGCAAGGGCTTCATTTTCTCAGTGAGGATCTTGGTAATGCCAAGATTTTTTGGGACCTTAGGAATTAGGGAGATTGTTATAGAATTAGCTTCTTTCAAGTGGTTCCCTGTCTGAAAGAACTCCAAAAAATAGCCTGTCTAACATCATCCCTACAATATGCCAAGCTTTTTTGAAGAAGCTAGCTGGGAATCAATCAAGGCCTGGGGCTTTCTCACTTCCCATTCTAAAGATAGTACTTTTTGCCTCCTCAGCAGTGATAGGTGATATCAAAGTGTGGCCTTGAGAGTTATCCAATTTATTTGGGAGAGCCCTTTCAAATATTCTCCAATTGATATCAAAATTCAGTTCGAGCACATGACATGCCCGAAATATTCAAGTTTAGCCAAGTTTGTATAGTTTTGGCCTAAAGAGTCCTCTTTGGACTCTTGCATTTGGACTCTTTCTCCCTCTGGTCTTTTCTCTGTGGGGCACACTTATAGGAAACTGGCTCCAGCTGGTCAAAAAGTGAGATGGGCTCCTCTTATTTGGTTTAAGAAGCATATTCCCAGATATAGCTTTATTACTTGGCTTGCTGTTCTTAATAGGCTTGCAACTGCGGATAGATTGGCTGCTTGGACCTCCTCTCCTGGGTCTTCCAATGTTAGTAGTTGTGTACTTTTCTTGCATCCTTCAGAATCTTCTGAACACCTGTTTGTTTCTTGCCCTTATTCTAGCTTTATTTGGCATAATTTGGTTGGTTTGTGTGGCTTGGTGTCTTCTCCTAGGAACTGGAATCAACTTATCTCCCGGCTCCTTGTGAAAGTTAAGAAAGGCTACTTCTTGGGCCTTATGTTGAAGCTTATGTTCAGCTCGTTTGTCTACCATATCTGGAGAGAGAAATAATCGAGTCTTTGAGGGCAAAATGAGGGACAAGAAAGTGGTCTTGGCTTGCATTAGAAATGCCATTAAAGGTAGATTTTTGAGTCTTAAAGGATTTTCTGTGACTGAAGATAAAAAAACCATTCAGCTTGCCTGGGGATTGAATGCCTCTATTTTTTACAATTAAGCTTGGTTCTTCTATTTCTTTAGGCTGTTATCTCTTGTAATCTTCTGTTAGTGTTTGGGTGCCTCCAGCTTGTGTGTTGGCTGGTTCCTTTTTTTGTTTCTTTTTCCTGACGTATGCCCCTTGTATATTTGTATGTTTCTTCTTCGGTTTATACAATTTTTTAATTTACTAAAAAAAAAGATCCCATTGTGTCGTTTTGATGCCGTATGGCACTAGAAGTACCTACAATGACCAAAATACTCCAATTATAATACCAAACATGTTTTCGGTGTCAAAAGTCAGTTCGAGTACATGACATAACCAAAAGATCAAAGTTTACCAAGTTCATCTAGTTTGAGCCTAAACACATCTCAATGGGGCCTTTTGAGTCCGTATGGCAATAGAAGCATGTTCAATTTCCAAAACACTACAAATTCTTATCCCAAATGTGTTTTTGATGCGAAAACCCACTCCAAGTTTAGCCATGTTCATCTAGTTTGGTCCTAAACACGTCCCATCAGGCTCTTTGACTCTGTATAGTACTAGAAGCACCTAAACGACCAGTTTACAAAAAAAAGCACCTAAACGACCAAAAATATACAAATTCTTATCTCAAATGTGTTTAGGGTGTGAAAAGTCAGTATGAGTACATGACATTCTCGAAAGATTCAGGTTAGGAAAGTTCATCTAGTTTGGGCCTAAACAAGTCCCATTGGGTCTTTTTGACTCTGTATGGCACTAAAAGTACCTAAAACGACCACAACACTACAAATTCTTATCCCGAACATATTTTGGGTTTCATAAGTTAGTTCGACTACTATAGCCAAACACTTATGGTTCTTGCTACTCCCTTCTAAAGGATCACTTTGGAAATATTGATGTCAAACATACCTAATCAGAAAGAGTTCAATTTTCTTGGTTTCCATTCCTTCTATCCCATCTTGGGTTTGGAGAAAGCTTCTCAAGCTCAGTAGTAAGTTTCTGCCCTTTTGCTCTATAACTATTGGAGATGGTACTACTGTGAAGCTTCTTACAGATAATTGGCATCCTCTAGGTGTCCTTTGGGCCAGATTTGGGCAAAGACTTTTGTCAGGAACTTCTTGGACTATGGACTCTATGGTGAGTGTTGTCATTAAAGGCAATCAATGGTATTGGCCAACTTCAAACACCTTTGAGCTTCTTGATATTAGAAGTGTTCCAATTCCTCCTCCCCAAGCTCAAAGACAAGATGTTTGGAAATGGAGTTCAAGTCATAATGGAGACAATGTTTAGAGAGAGAAGCTCTCCCTTCTCTCTAGAAACCAGGTGAGGCTTTTCTGTTGCTCCTCCTCTGGGAGGAGCTGAGCTTAGTTTCTAAAATGGTGAATGATGCTTATTTTGAAACCAAGACTCAGCAAGGTTCAAAGATCAGTAAGAAAAGTTCGGGTAAGATGAGCTTTCAGTCTCATGAAGATGTTCTAAAGTTTAAAGGAGATGGGAGTTCGATGCTGCAAAACCCAGAAGTCATAGTTACTTCTAGCTTTTCCTTGGAGGAATCTCCAAGTTTGGGTAAGATTTTAGCTATGGAGAACAAAGAAGTTGGTGAGAAGAAGGTGTGTGTTCATGCACTAAATGTGGCAGAAGCACTTGCTGCTCGTATTAATGGAGATGACGAGGAGCATGCTACTTGTTTTGGCACCTTTAGCTACAACCTTAACTCACAAAATAAGGGACGAAAGGTCGAAATGGAGCAAATCAAAGGTTTGGATGACCTTGCCTTTGCTCAAGACATCCTTGGAGCATGTTTCAGGTACCTTTGTACTACCATCTCAGCATGGAAAGGACACCTCCACGTCAGCTTCATCTTCTCCAACAGCTCGAAAACCTCATTCATCAATTTTTCCAGAATAAAATCAAGTAGTTGATGATCTTGAGTTATATGCTTTTACTCAGGGGTTTAGACAAAATTGTGAGTATTATCCTTCCCCCAAACCTTTGGAACCTTTAAAGAATAAGGAGGTGGCTGCTAAGGGTATTTCTGAAACCCTTAAGGGCAACACTATCTACCATAAACTTTGTGAAGCTTCACCTAAAGCTCAACAAAAGGATGGATCTTGGGCTGATAAAGTTAAGAGAAACCAACCTAGTAGGTTTCAGCTTGAGTTTCAGGAGTCTACAATGTATGAAAAACATAGGGTCATTGTAAAGCTCCCTGACTTTGTTACCAAAGAGAGATTTGCCAAATGGGAGACTTGTTTGGTTGGCTATTTTGTGGGTAAAACAGCTCCATTACAGTTGGTTAAGAGGATTGCATTGCAGCTTTGGAAAGGGAGACGTCTCCTTGATGTTCAAGCTTCCAAAGGACTCTTCTATTTCAAATTTGATAACTTAGAACACCGAGATTATTTCTTTAAAGATGGACCTTGGCATTTGTTAGGGAAACCTCTTATTCTTAAACCATGGGAGCCTAATGTCAAATTCACAAAGGAAAAGTTAGCTAAGATCCCCATTTGGGTGAAACTTTGGAATGTTCCCCTTGAGTTGAGAACCTCTGAAGCTCTAAGCTACATTGCTAGTGCAGTGGGTAAACCTCTATACTCGGATCACTTGACTGCAAAAGGAGTGAAAAGAGACTTCGCTAGAATCTGTGGTGAGATTTCAACCAAGTCAAGAATCGTTAAGCATCTTGATATTGATCTTGGTATTGAAGGATGGGATCCAATTGATGTTTTTGTAGAGTATGAGGGCCTACCAAAGAGGTGTGACAAGTGTGATATCTTTGGTCATGATTGTGATTTCATCCAGCAAGCTAAAACACTTTCTCCTAATCCCCAAGCTACAGCCCCATCTCTACCACAATCCAACCCTAGCTCCACCTCAAACTCCCCAAATCACTCCTCTCCCTCATCCCCCACACATTCCACCCCAAAACAATCCCCCATTTCTCCCTCACTTCTCCCAAACACCACTCCCTCAACCCATTTGGATGATGATAGTGGCTGGATTGAGATTCAATCTAAGATATTAAAAAAGAAAATCAACTCAGAAGTGGGACTTGAATTGGCCTTAGTGCTAGACCAAGACATAGTTGAAGCTTCCCCACTAAGGGTGGAACCTATTGAGCACTCAACTGAGGAAGAAGAGGATAATCTTGATGTCGTGAGCAAGAACCAAGAGCTTTCCACCCCTTCTCCTTCTCTAAACACTTCTAACTCAAGCAAAAGGAGAAAAAAGAAGAAGAAGAAGAAGGTCAATGGCACACCACACCCTGTAAAGGGTAGAGATAAAGGAGTTGCAGCTAGTGGGGAAACCCGCAACCCACCCATTCATATATTAATCTTGCTACTTGGAACATTAGGGGGCTCAATGACTCCTTAAAACAAGCTGCTATGAGGAAGCTTTGTAAGAATTCCAATCTTTCTCTTTGTTCTTTACTTGAAACTAAAGTGAAAAACTTTAAATTCACTAATCTTGCTAAGGCCATTTTTCCTAATTGGGAGGTGAAAACTACAATTTTGCTGCAGGGGGTAGAATTTGGGTTGCTTGGGACCCAAAAGTACTTGACGTAATAGTTTTGGATACTACTGACCAAGTTTTATTTTGTAAGCTTCCTATTAAGCATTCTAATGTTGTATGTTATATCACATTCATATATGCTTCAAATTCTAAAGTGATCAGGAAGAAGCTTTGGGAATCCTTGTGCTCCCACCACTCGCTCACTTCTCATGCCCCATGGCTTATCACCGGAGATTTCAATGTTATTGCCTCCCCTAGTGAGAAATCAGGAGGAGCTAAGGGATGGGATGATGGCATCTTTGACTTCAACAAATGCACTTTCGCTATTGAGGTTGTGGACCTTGCATACTCAGGTTGTCAATTCACATGGTCAAACAAGCATATAAGGGCTCCAACCAAATATTTCATAGAGTCAATTGTTCTTATTAGGGGTGAGCCCAGAGATGTCTTCTATCATTCATGTTGAACTGGATTTTACAGAAGGGTCTCTTCCAGTTAGATATTTGGTGTCCCACTCATTACAACCAAGCTTACCAACTCAGATTGTCAAGGTTTGGTTGACAGACTGACTATGAGAATCAGGTCTTGGGAATCAAAGTATTTGTCTTATGCAGGAAGACTCCAACTTATCAAGACTATCCTTATGGCTATGGTCAACTTTTGGAGTGGTCTCTTCATTCTCCCTAAAAAAGTGGTGAATACAGTCCAATGCTTGGTAAGAAATTTTTTATGGAATGGCCAAGATACTAAGGCTTCTGGGGCCAACGTAGCTTGGGCAGACCTCTGTTTTGACATGGTACAAGGTGGGTTGGGCCTTAGGGATTTGGTTCTAGCTAATGAAGTTGCTATAGACAAACACTTATGGTTCTTGCTACTCCCTTCTAAAAGATCACTTTGGAAAGATTGGTGTCAAACATACCTAATCAGAAAGAGTTCAATTTTCTTGGTTTCCATTCCTTCTAACCCATCTTGGGTTTGGAGAAAGCTTCTCAAGCTCAGGAGCAATTTTCTGCCCTTTTGCTCTATAACTATTGGAGATGGTACTACTGTGAAGCTTCTTACAGATAATTGGCATCCTCTAGGTGTCCTTTGGGCCAGATTTGGGCAAAGAATTTTGTCAGGAACTTCTTGGACTATGGACTCTATGGTGAGTGTTGTCATTCAAGACAATCAATGGCATTGGCCAACTTCAAACACCTTTGAGTTTCTTGAGATTAGAAGTGTTCCAATTCCTCCTCCCCAAGCTCAACGACAAGATGTTTGGAAATGGAGTTCAAGTCAGAATGGAGATTTCTCCCTAAGTCTAACCAATAAGGCACTGTCCCCTACAAGACAACCGGTTAAGTGGGCAAAGGTGATATGGTTCTCTAAACACATCCCAAGGTGCAGCTTTATCTCTTGGTTGGCTTTGAAAAACAAACTTTCCACTAGAGATAGGGTTACACGATGGGACCAAACACCAGGATTTTGTTCTGATTGTGTGTGTTGTGTTGGCTACCAGGAGACACATGAGCATCTTTTTATCAATTGTTGTTATGCAGCCAGAGTATGGGCCACACTTGTGAACAAATGTGATCTACACTGCCAGGTTAGGGATTGGGATCAGTTTGTAGATTGGATGCTAGCTAATGCAAAAGGGAAGTCACTTAGAGGAGTCCTAGTTAAGCTAGCTTTTACTTCCTTCATCTATTATATATGGAGAGAAAGAAATGCAAGGATTTTTTTTGGCAAAATCAGAGATTCCAAGATCCTAACTGAAGCTATTTCACAATTAGTCAGATTAACGCTTTGGGATTCGAAGTGTTTTGGCACTAATGATACTAATCTACGTTTAGTGGATAGATGGGGTCTTAACCCAAGCATTTTGTAAACCTTGGCTGTCTTATGAAGCATTGATATCTAATTTCAGTACTTTACATATTACCAGTTTAATTAGCGTGCAGATCTTAAGCCTCTAATCTGGCTCTAATTTTGTATTTCCTGGGGTATGCCCCTTGTACATGTGTAAGTATCTTTTGGTTTATACAACTTGTTTACAAAAAAAACTATGTTTAGTTTGGGGAGTAGTAACTAGATACCAAAAAAACTATGTATTTCCTGGGGTATGCCCCTTAGTCCATAAACCTAAACCTTCCCTTCCCCTTCAAGCCCCTAACCAACCAGATACTCCCCCCTCCACCAAAATATCAACCACCAAGCTCAGAAGGATGGACAGTGGCCACAAAAAAGAAATTTGGGAGAAAATCTCCTTTAGCAGATAGAAGCTTAGCTATTCTGCCAAGTTTCAATGATTTGGAGCGTAGTTCTTTGGATATCCCTATAGCCATGCTCCCACCCATAGAAGAGGCTCCCCATGGTGAGGAGGAGATGAAGATGGGTACTAATGAAGACAATGAGTCCCTCACCCCTGTGGCTCCTAATTTTGTGGGCCAAGATTCTAAGAGCTCCAAGAAGAACCTGAAGAAGAAAGGGAAAGGTACCCCTCACCCTAGTAAGGTGGAGTCTATCTTTAACTCCAATCAGACTATTTTGTGTAAAATCACTTTGAGACTCTCAGGAATGGTTTTCTTTGCTTCTTTCGTGTATGCTTCAAACTCTAGCTCTGAGAGAATTGAGCTTTGGAACAGCCTTGTTCAGCACAATGGAATGAGGGAGTTTGGAGAGTGCTTATTCAGAATCGAAGTGGAGGACCACCCTTATAGTGGCTGCCAATTCACTTGGAGTAATCGCCATGATGATGGTACCTATGTCATGAAAAAAATTTGGATAGAGCTTGAATCAACTCTTTGTGGTTACATTTTTTCCCATTTTCTACTTGCACTTTTCATTCTTCGGGTGCTTCTGATCATAGCCCCATCATTATTAAGGGGGTGGAAGCAATGCCAGACCTAAGACTTGCTTCAGATTCTTTGATTTTTGGATTGATAGAGAGGGTTATTGGCTCAATTCAGTTAAGAAAGCTCAAATTAGTTAAGAAAGCTCTCAGGAGATTTAATCAGGCATCTTGTAATCATATTTCAGCTAGGGCTCAGCTAGCAAGGATAATTGAGTGCTATCCAAGGCGCTCTTGCTTCTGACCCTTCTAAAGCTTGTTGAAGCTTCTTAGACCGCGACCTTGTTATTGGTCCTTCAGGCATGCTAATTGAACTAGAAACCTCTTGAACTTGCTCCTAGCCTTCTTGATTATGCTCATCTTTAAGATGTTGAATCCTTGGAACTTAGTGTGTAGATTGATCCTTAACATTTCCCCTCTCCTCAAAAGGATTCGACCTTGAATCTAATGCATCACCTACATCAAAGGACTTAAATCAGCCACATTAAAAGAAGCACTAACATTATACTCACCTGGTAGGTCAACTTTGTATGCGTTGTCATTAATTCTTTCAAGAATTTGAAAAGGACCATCGCCTCTTGGGCTCAGCTTGGACTTTCTTTGAAGTGGAAACCTCTCTTTACGAAAATGCACCCAAACCCAATTTTCCGGCTGAAAAATCATTGGGTTTCATCCCTTATTCACACGTGAAGCGACTTGAGCATTTTGCTTTTCAATCCTCTCTTTAACTTGCTTATGTAACTTCTTCATCAAATCTGCCTTAGAATTAGCATCAACACTCACAAAATTGATAGGTAGCAATGTTAATAAATCAATAGTAGTGAGCGGATTAAATCCATAAACAATCTCAAATGGAGAACAATGAGCAGTGCTATGAACAGCCCTATTGTAAGCAAACTCCACAAATGGCAAACAATCCTCCCATGTCCTAATGTTCTTTTCTATGATTGCCCTAGGTAAAGTAATCAACGTCATATTAACTACCTCAGTTTGCCCATCAGTTTGAGGGTGACAAGTAGTTGAAAACAATAATTTAGTTTCAAACTTTCCCCATAACACACGCCAAAAGTGACTCAAAAACTTAACATCTCTATCACTAACAATGCTCTTAGGCATGCCATGTAATCTCACAACTTCTTTGAAAAATAAATCAGCAATCAACTTAGCAGCATCAGTTTTATGACATGGTATAAAATGAGCCATCTTACTAAATCTATCAACCACGACAAAGATACTATCACGGCATTTCCTTGTTCTAGGCAATCCAAGCACAAAATTCATAGACAAATCTGTCCAAGGTTCACTAGGAACAGGTAGTGGTGTATACAACCCATGTGGTTTCAACCTAGACTTAACTTCACTACATGTAATACAATGCTCACAAACCTTATGCATATCATGTTTCATACCAGGCCAAAAGAAATATGCTAACAGCATCTCATAGGTCTTATTTACCCTAAAATGCCCCATTAAGCCTCCTCCATGTGCTTGCTTAATCATCAATTCCCTCGTAGAACACTTAGGAATGCACAACTTATTTCTTTTTTCGGTAAATTAAAAAATTGTATAAACCGAAGAAGAAACATACAAATATACAAGGGGCATACCCCAGGAAAAAAACACAAACAAAAAGGAACCAGCCAACACACAAGCTGGAGGCACCCAAATACTAACAGAAGATTACAAGAGATAACAGCCTAAAGAAACAGAAGAACCAAGCTTAATTGTCAAAAATAGAGGCATTCAATCCCCAGGCAAGCTGAATGGTTTTGTTATCTTCAGTCACAGAAAATCATTTAAGACTCAAAAATCTACCTTTAATGGCATTTCTAATGCAAGCCAAGACCACTTTCTTGTCCCTCATTTTGCCCTCAAAGACTCGATTATTTCTCTCTCTCCAGATATGATAGACAAACGAGCTGAACATAAGCTTCAAC